>CM029021.1:131268533-131384998 GCA_016801055.1 Panax notoginseng | reverse complement strand
TTTAGAAATTAGAATCTTTGGGAAGTGCTCAAGGAAACCTTCATACATGGAGGCCATGCATCTAGGTTATGATAGATATCATATGGCAACAGAATTATCCTTGGTTGAACCCAATAGAACCCAAATAAAAACGAGAAGTTTTACTATCATATCTTCCCAATGGTGAGTCTTCTCTTGACATATCATTATCTCCACTGTCTCTAATTGAAAATTATACTTCAAACAAACACCAAGATTATATAGGTAGTGCTCGTAAAGATACTCAGCAGTGGATGAGCACAATCCTTCTTATATAACACGAGGTTGTATGTCATTCGACATCTTGTATGATAGTGGCAAAACACCCTTTCCAACGTTGGGTCGCTTCACCCTAGATGATTCATCAAATATAACTCCTAAATGATGACCACCGTTCTATTCTCCTGTTACCCCCGCTCGACCCAGCTACACTCTTATTACCTGAAAGGAATTGTGAACAGAAGGGTGAGCACAACTAGCCCAGTAAAGAATATCATGACTAAAGATAAATAAATTATCAAAAGCCTTCAACAGAATTAAATCAAGATTTAGAACATATGGTAGATGATAAAAATTTCAACCATAGTTACACAGCGAACGAGCAATCTATTAGAAGAGTCAAATAGACTATAAGGTCTATTATTTTCTCCACGTTAAAATCCATCAACAATGTTTTATCCCTGTAACACCATCAACAATTCTGTTCACAATCACGTGTATAACTCATAATCGTAATTGTATTCTAAATTCCTTTTTTCATCCAGAATATAATAATTTTCATCACCTGAAACATCAAACATCATGGTTATACCAAATCACAGTTCATGTTCATAATCATACTAATAAATTCATCTTTGCACTATACGCCCAAAGATATTCATCAACAAGTCATCTTGCACTACATGCCAAATATATCAACAACATTCATCTTTGCATTACGAGCCAAATATATTCATCAACAACTCATCTTTGCACTACAGGCCAAAGATATTCAACAACAAGTCATCTTTGCATTACGAGCCAAAGATATTCATCAAAATTCATCTTGCACTACAGGCCAAGATATTCCTCAACAGTTTATATTTGCACTACAGCCAAATATATTCATATCACAAAGAAATATATAATCATTTCAGAATTTATATAAACAATAATTATAACCATGTTGATCATTTCACCTTTGCACTTAAGCTAAAGATATTCAATTATAAATTCAATGGTCATGATCATACCAGTCAACAATTCAACTTTGCACTACTGGCCAAAGAGAACCCATAGTCATGATCATACCAATAATTTATCCATCTTTACACTCAAGCGAAAGAGAATTTCAACATCAAGGTTATAAAAATATTATATATGATAATAAAAATAATATGATCAAACATGGATTTAATTTAAAGAGCAATATTCATAAATCAACTATAAAATTTGATAGAAAAAGAAACCAATTTAATCGTGAATAGTAACTTTGAATAGTAACTCGTGAATAAAACTCATAATAGTAAGTCATGAATAGTAATCCCCGACATAAAAAAGGTAAAATTTCATAATAATATACATACCAATATTTCGGTATAAATGATATTGAAAGAATAATATTTCTTAAACTTATAAACAATTTATTAAAATTGTTTACACTTTTTAATTAATACATTTAATCATCATAAAATGTCAACTCTTAAGATTTCATCATCAATAACCAAAACCCTCATCAAAATTTGCATATACCTCATATAGGATTCTCCAAGCCATAAAATCCTATTTTCCAATTTTCTTACTTCACATAACATATTTAATTCATTTTCTCATAACTAGTCTATTTTCATGAAAAATACCAAATCAGTTCCAAAAATATTTCTTTTTTGGAATTTAACAAATATAGTCCTATATTAAACATATATTTTTTTTAGAATTTTTAAAATTCATTTACTATTTTTCATATGGCCAAAATCGCCGAATATTTAGACATTTATCATAAATTGTATTTTTATCCAAAACTTCCGAAATTCACAGAGTACACTAATATTATATAGATATACTTTCAATAAAAATTTCATTAATTTTGGAGTTAACCACAAGGAATTATAAGCGTTACTTTTAAAATAGTCTTTTTCCCCTAAAATCCATAACTCTTAATCTATACATCCAAAAATCACCATTTTTAGACACAATCAATAAAACTCATCAAAATATCATTTGAAATTTTTTTCAAAATTTTTGAAGGTCAGAAGAATTACGAACTGAAAAACATAATAACCCTTAAAATCCCTTACTATCTCTTACCTCAAAAGTGCAGTATTTCTGACTGGAATGCAAAGCCGAAGGAAACTTGCACTGAATAGCAACTCTCAAAATATCTAAATACTCACAAAATATGTTTCATAATATAAGAGAGAAAAGAGAAAGCTTATGTTTCTGGTGTGATTTTTAATTCTAACTTAGCCCTCTATTTATAGGAAAATATTAGCACGCCGAAGCAGACTTAACCTGCAACCTGATGGCTTTACCTGCTACTATTCCCACCCACCACATTTGAATAAAAATCTCAGCACATTTTTTTACCAACCAAGAGTGGGGCCCACCAATTCTAAAATTTTTCACCAAAATGATTAACTCTAAAAATTCAATAATTTCTGAATCAGTCATCTCGTAAAATTTATAACAAATCATACGTTCATTTAAACGGTTCAAAATTTGTGGACATATACTCAACTTATATATGTATAACATATCCAAATATTACCACGATCCAACGGTCGTATTAAAAATTATAACCCCCGCAAAATATCTCAAAAACCTTAATTTTAATACCTCCCATTCCGACAAAAATACTGATAAAAACCTCAACATTAACTCCTTCATTTTTAACACACAAAAATATATTCCTCATTTATATCCACATAAAATAAATATTTCTTTATCATATGAATCAATAATTAATTATTCACAAATAATATTACAGAGTCACAATTATGACAACCAGGCCGTTCCCAGAAAGAGGGGGCATTCCAATAAGGATATTCCTTACTGGCGCGTAATTAAATGACCAAACCTCTCCTTTTCAGAACTTCTCTAGACATTGTCAATAATGTTATCTAATAATATTATTCAAATAATATGAATTATTGATCTGATAATGGAAAATACTGTGCAACAACAATTATTGAAACAATAATAATATAAAATATCAACGCGACAATTATTGAATCAATAAAATAAATATTGAACAGTAACTACTGTAACAATTATTGAGTAGTGCCTTCTTACGTAAGAATTAATAATTAAAAAAAATACAGTGCAATACCGTGTGCTACTGTGCAACTACGCGTATTACTGTATTTTAACCACCAGGTATTCTAACAGTGTTAACGGTAACAACTACGTCGTTATTTATAAAAACTCAATTTTGTCATTTTCTTCATCCAATCGCTTTCCGTTATGAGGCCCACAAATAGCTGTGACGTCGTACGAATATTCTCCGACAGAAAGAAATTTCACGACCAAACGAATATTCCCCGACAAAATGAATATTTTATAACCACTTGCTTATTTTAAAAAAATATTCATATATCACCCTTAATTTTAACTTTTTATCAATTTAACCATTTACTAAATAGAAAAATTGAATACTTTATTTCATAAAATTTGGGGTCTTACAATCTCCCCTCCTTATAAAATTTCGTCCCCGAAATTTACGTACCTGGTATTTCAAAGAGTTGAGAATACCTTGCTTTCATTTCAGATTCCATCTTCCCTGTCATCACGATTTTCTCCATTGATCATCTCCTGTATTTCAGATATCATTCTAGAATACAGCTTCAAAATAAGGGTTAATTGAACAAATTAACATTTACATAATATCCCGATATTATGACTGACCAACAAATAAGCTTAGGTAGGACACACTAGCGAAGGATTTACTCATCTCTCCCCTCCAAGTTCTATTCCCCCATTCTCCGCCAGAGACCATATCCCTAAGCTCTGATACCAACTGTGACATTAGACACCATCATGTGTCAGCACCTCACAAGGGTACCTATCAGCTTGCCACCGCCGAACGCGTCCCCTACGGAGTCTGGCTTCGGTGCATTCCCCATCAACAGATGTCACCAGCGAGAAGCTCGGGACTCTTTACTTATAGCTCTGATACCAACTGTGACAACCTCAAAACAGGTCCATTCCATCCAACCTATTCTGAGTCGCCAAATACATGGTACAGAAAATAACTACAACTTTATTACAATAATTGTCATGCAAAAAACAACAACATATATGCTGTGAGTTTGGATACAAATATATACTAAATGTGACACATGTCCCGACCGTGGACAACACCTCACAATGACACCTTACATAAAGGTATAGTCAAAAATTATTTAGAAATTAGAATCTTTGGAAGTGCTCAAGGAAACCTTCATACATGGGAGGCCATGCATCTAGGTTATGATAGATATCATATGGCCACAGAATTATCCTTGGTTGACCCAATAGACCCCAAAGAAAAACGAGAAGTTTACTATCATATTCTTCCCAATGGTGAGTTTTTCTCTTGACATATCATTATCTCCACTGTCTCTAATTGAAAATTATACTTCAAACAAACACCAAGATTATATAGGTAGTGCTCGTAAAGATACTCAGCAAGTGGATGAGCACAATCCTGTCTTATGATGACACGAGTTGTATGTCATTCGACATCTTGTATGATAGTGGCAAAACACCCTTCCAACTTGGGTTCGCTTCACCCTAGATGATTCATCAAATATAACTCCTAAATGATGACCACCGTTCTATTCTCCTGTTACCCCCCGCTCGACCCAGCTACACTCTTATTACCTGAAAGGAATTGTGAACAGAAGGGTGAGCACAACTAGCCCAGTAAAGAATATCATGACTAAAGATAAATAAATTATCAATAGCCTTCAACATAATTAAATCAGAGATTTAGAACATAATGGTAGATGATAAAAATTTCAACCATAGTTACAGCGGAACGAGCAATCTATTAGAAGAGTCAAATAGACTATAAGGTCTATTATTTTCTCCACGTTAAAAATCCATCAACAATGTTTTATCCCTGTAACACCAATCAACAATTCCTATTCACAATCACGTGTATAACTCATAATCGTAATTGTAGTTCTAAATTCCTTTTTTCATCCAGAATATAGATAATTTTCATCACCTGAAACATCAAACATCATGGTTATACCAAATCACAGTTCATGTTCATAATCATACTAATAAATTCATCTTTGCACTACGGCCCAAAGATATTCATCAACAAGTCATCTTTGCACTACATGCCAAAGATATTCAACAACAGGTCATCTTTGCATTACGAGCCAAAGATATTCATATTATTTGAAAATATTATTAGATAACATTATTGGCAATGTCTAGAAAGTTCTGTCTAAGGAGAGGTTTGGTCATCTAATTACGCGCTAGTAAGGAGAAATCCTTATTGGAAAGCCCCCTCTTTCCTGGGAACGGCCTGGTTGCCAGTACTGTGATTTTGTAATATTATTTGTGAATAATTAATTATTGATTTATATGATAATAAAATATTTATTTGATGTGGATATAAATGAGGGATATATTTTTGTGGTTAAAAATGAAGGAGTTAATGTTGAGGTGTTTTATCAGTATTTTTGTCGGAATGGAGGTATTAAAAATCAATCAGGGTTTTTGAGATATTTTGCGAGGGTTATAATTTTTAATCCGACCGTTAGATCGTGGTAATAGTTGGATATGTTATACATATATAAGTTGAGTATATGTCCATAAATTTTGAACCGTTAAAATGAACGTATGATTTGTTATGAATTTTACGAGATGACTGGTTCAGAAATTGTTGAATTTTCGGAGTTAATCATTTTGATGGAAAATTCTAGAATTGGTGGGCCCCACTCTTGGTTGATGAAAAAATATGCTGAAATTTTTATTCAAATATGGTGGGTGGGAATAGTAGCAGGTAAAGCCATCACGTTGCAGGTTAAGTCTGCTTCGGCGTGCTAATATTTTCCTATAAATAGAGGGCTAAGTTAGAATTGAAAATCACACAAAAAATATAAGTTTTCTCTATTTCTCTCTCTAGATTATTGAGTGTATTTTATGAGTATTTAGATACTTGGTGAGTTGATATTCATCAGTGTAAGTTTCCTTCAGTATCATATCCGATATCCAGTTAGAAGTGCTGCTCTTTTGAGGTAAGGGATAGTAAGGAATTTTAAGGGTTGTTTATATTTTTCAGTTTCGTAATTTTTCTGACCTTCAAAAATTTTGAAAAAATTTGAAATGATAATTTGATGAGTTTTCTTGATTGTGTCCAAAAATGGCGATTTTTGGATGTATAGATTAAGAGTTGTGGATTTTATGAGAAAAGACTATTTTAAAAGTAACCGCTTATAACTCCTTGTGGTTAACTCCAAAATTAATAAAATTTTTATTGAAAGTATATCTATATAATATCAGTGTACTCTGTGAATTTCAGAATTTTTGGATAAAATTACAATTTATGATAAATGTCTAAATATTCGGTGATTTTGGCCATATGAAAAATAGTAAATGAGTTTTAAAAAATTCTGAGAAAAATATATGTTCAATATGGAACTATATTATGCTAAATTCCAGAAAAAAAATATTTTTTGAACTGATTTGGTATTTTTCATGAAAATGGACTAGTTATGAGTAAATGAATTAAATATGTTATGTGAAGTAAGAAAATTAGAAAATAGGATTTTATGGCTTGAGAATCCTATATGAGGTATATGCAGATTTTTTATGAGGATTTGGTTATTGATAATAAAATCTTATGAGTTTGGCATTTTAGGATGATTAAATGCATTATTTAGTAAATTGTAAACAATTAAAATAAATTGTTTATAAGCTTAGGAAATATTATTCTTTCAATATCATTTTACCAAAATATTGGTATGTATTTTATTGTAGAATTTCTACCTTTTTGTGTCGGATTTACTATTCATGAGTTACTATTCATGAGTTACTATTCACGAGTTACTATTCACGAGTTAATATTCACGATAAAATTGGTTTCTTTTTCTGACTAAATTATAGTTGATTTATGAATATTACTCTTGAGATTAAATCTATATGTTGATTATATTGATTTCATTATCATATATAACATTTTTATAACCCTAATGTTGAAATTCTCTTTCACTTGAGTGTAAAGATGGGTAGATTGTTGGTATAAATCAAGACTATGGATTCTCTTTGGCCAGTAGTGCAAAGTTGAATTGTTGACTGGTATGATCATGACCATTGAATTTATAACTGAATATCTTTAGCTTAAGTGTAAAGGTAAATTGATCAACATGTTTATAATTATTGTTTATATAATTCTGAAATGATTATATATTTCTTTGAGATATTAATATATTTGGCCTGTGGTGCAAATATGAACTGTTGATGAATATATTTGGCCTGTAGTGCAAATATGAACTGTTGAGGAATATCTTTGGCCTGTAGTGCAAAGATGAATTGTTGATGACATCAACATCTTTGGCCGTAGTGCAAAGATGAATTATTGATGAATATCTTTGGCCTGTAGTGCAAAGATGAACTGTTGTTGAATATCTTTGGCCTGTAGTGCAAATGTGACAACCCCAAAATAGGTCCATTCCATCCAACCTATTCTGAGTCGCCAAATACATGGTACAAAAAATAACTACAACTTTATTACAACAATTGTCGTGTAAAATACAACGACACATATGCTGTCGTTTGGATACAAATATATACCAAATGTGACTTATATCCCAACCGTGGACATCACCTCACAATGACACATTACATAAAGGTATAGTCAAAAACTGTTTTAAAAATTAGAATCCTTGGGAAGTGCTCAAGGAAACTTTTGTACATGGGAGGCCATGCTTCTAGGTTGTGATAGATATCATATGGCTACAGAATTATCCTTGGTTGACCCAATATACCCCAAAGAAAAACGAGAAGTTTACTATCATATTCTTCCCAATGGTGAGTCTTCTCTTGACTTATCATTATCTCCACTGTCTCTAATTGAGAATTATACTTCAAACAAACACCAAGATTATATAGGTAGTGCTCGTAAATATACTCAGCAAGTGGATGAGCACAATCCTGTCTTATGATGACACGAGGTTGTATGTCATTAGACATCTTGTTTGATAGTGGCAAAACACCCTTCCAACGTTGGGTTCGCTTCACCCAAGATGATTCACCAAATATAACTCCTAAATGATGACCACCGTTCTATTCCCCTGTTACCCCCCCGCTCGACCCAGCTACACTCTTATTACCTGAATGGAATTGTGAACAGAAGGGTGAGCACAACTAGCCCAGTAAAGAATATCATGACTAAAGATAAATAATTTATCAATAGTCTACATCAGTAATAAATCAGAGATTTAGAACATATGGTAGATGATAAAAATTTCAACCATAGTTGCAGCGGAACGAGCAATCCATTAGAAGAGTCAAATAGACTATAAAGTCTATTATCTTCTCCATTTTAAAAATCCACCAACAATATTTTATCCTTGTAACATCAATCAACAATTCTGGTCCACAATCATATGAATAACTCATAATCATAATTGTAGTTCTAAATTCCTCTTCTCATCCAGGACGAAGATAATTTTCATCACCTATCTTTACCTGAAACATCAAAGATCATGGTTACACCAAATCACATTTCCTATTCATAATCATACTAATAACTTCATCTTTGTACTACGGCCAAAGATATTCATTTGTATCACCAGTTGGTCATGTTCATCTCAACACATGTTCATCTTTGCACTACTGGCTAAAGATATTCAACAACATGTCATCTTTGCACTACGGGCCAAAGATATTCATCAACAATTCATCTTTGCACTACAGGCCAAAGATATTCATCAACAATTCATCTTTGCACTACAGGCCAAAGATATTCCTCAACGGTTCATATTTGCACTACAGGCCAAATATATTCATCAACCGTTCATATTTGCACTACAGGCCAAATATATTATTATCTCAAAGAATATATAATCATTTTAGAATTTATATAACCAATAATTATAACCATGTTAATCAATTCACCTTTGCACTTAAGCTAAAGATATTCAATAACAATTCATCTTTGCACTATAGGCCAAAGATATTCAATAACTGTTCATCTTTGCACTACGACCAAAGATATTCCTTAACAGTTCATCTTTGCACTATAGGCCAAAGATATTCAATAACTGTTCATCTTTACACTCAAGTAAAAGAGAAATTCAACATCAGGGTCATAAAAATGTTATATATGATAATAAAAACAATATAATCAATATATAGTTTTAATCTCAAGAGTAATATTCATAAATCAACTATAATTTGGTTAGAAAAAGAAACCAATTTTGTCGTGAATAGTACCCGTGAATAGTAACTCGTGAATAGTAACTTGTGAATAGTAACTCGTGAATAGTAACTCGTGAATAGTAACTTTGACTCAAAAAGGTAGAGATTCCACAATAAAATACATACCAATATTTCGGTATAATGATATTGAAAGAATAATATTTCTTAAGCTTATAAACAATTTATTTAAATTGTTTACACTTTACTAATTAATGCATTTAATCATCATAAAATGCCGAACTCATAAGATTTTATCACCAATAACCAAAACCCTCATCAAAAATCTGCATATACCTCATATATGATATTCAAGCCATAAAATCATATTTTCTAATTTTCTTATTTCACATAACATATTTAATTCATTTGCTCATAATTAGACTATTTTCATGAAAAATACCAAATCAGTTCCAAAAATACTTCTTTTCTGAGATTTAGCAGAATATAGTCCCATATTGAACATATATTTTTCTCAGAATTTTTAAAATTCATTTACTATTTTTCATATGGCCAAAACCGCCGAATATTTAGACATTTATCATAAATTGTACTTTTATCCAAAAATTCCGAAATTTACAGAGTATACTTCTATCATACACATGTACTCCCAATAAAAATTTTATCAATTTTAGAGTTAACCACAAGGAATTATAAGCGGTTACTTTTAAAATAGTCTTTTCTCATAAAATCCACAACTCTTAATCCATACATTCAAAAATCGCCATTTTTGGACACAATCAATAAAACTCATCAAAATATCATCTCAAATTTTTCCAGAATTTTTGAAGGTCTAAAAAACTACGAAACATGAAAAACATAACAACCCTTAAAATCCCTTACTATCCCTTACCTCAAAAGAGCAGTACTTCTGATCGGTATGCAAAGCCGAAGGAAACTTGCACTGAATAGCAACTCTCAAAGTATCTAAATACTCACAAAATATGCTTCATAATATAGAGAGAGAAAGAGAGAAAACTTGTTTCTGGTGTGATTTTCAATTCTAACTTAGCCCTCTATTTATAGGAAAATTTTAGTAGGCTTGACCTGCAACCTGATGGCTTTACCTGCTACTATTCCCGCCCACCACATTTGAAATATAATTCAGCACATTTTTTCACCAACCACAAGTGGGGCCCACCAATTCTAGAATTTTCCATCAAAATAATAAACTCCGAAAATTCAATAATTTCTAAACCAGTCATCTCGTAAAATTCATAATAGATCATACGTTCATTTTTAACGGTTCAAAATTTGTGGACATATACTCAACTTATATATGTATAACATATCCAAAAATTACCACGATCCAACGGTCGGATTAAAAATTATAACACCCGCAATATTTCTCAAAAATCCTGATTTGATTTTTAATACCTCCATTCCGACAAAAATACTGATAAAAACCTCAACATTAACTCCTTCATTTTTAACCACAAAAATATATCCCTCATTTATATCCACATAAAATAAATATTTCCTTATCATATGAATCAATAATTAATTATTCACAAATAATATTACAGAATCACATTTATGATAACCAGATCGTTCCCAGGAAAGAGGGGGCTTTCCAATAAGAATTTTTCCTTACTGGCGCGCAATTAGGTGACCAAACCTCTCCTTAGATAGAACTTTCTAGACATTACCAATAATGTTATCTAATAATATTATTCAAATAATATGAATTATTGATCTGATAATGGAAAATACTGTGCAGTGACAATTATTGAACAACAATAATATAAAATTTCAACGTAGCAATTATTGAATCAATAAAATAAAATATTGAACAGTAATTACTGTAACAATTATTGAATAGTGCCTTCTTACGTAAGAATCAATAATTTCAAAAATACTGTGCAATACCGTGTGCTACTGTGCAATAACGCGTATTACTGTATTTTAACCACCGAGTATTCTAACAGTGTTAACAGTAACAACTACGTCGTTATTTGTAAAAACTCAAGTTTGTCGTTTTCTTCACCCGACAGTTATTCGTTATGGGGCCCACAAATAGCTGCGCCGTAGTACGAATATTCCCCGACAGAAAGAATATTCCACGACCAAACGAATATTCCCCGACAACAATGATTATTTTATAACTACTTGCTTATTTTGAAAAATTTTTATATTTCACCCTTAACTTTAACATTTATCAATTTAACCATTTACTGAATAGTAATTATAAGAAAAATTGAATACTTTTATTTCATAAAATTCGGGGTCTTACAGCAAAGATGATCTGTTGATGAATATCTTTGGCCTGTAGTGCAAAGATGAACTGTTGTTGAATATCTTTGGCCGTAGTGCAAAGATGGATTTATTAGTATGATTATGAACAAGAATTGTGATTTGGTATAACCATGATCTTTGATGTTTCAGGTAAAGACAGGTGATGAAAATATTCTTCGTCCTAGGTACGAAGAAAAATTTAGAATCACAATTATGATTACGAGTTATTCATATGATTGTGGAAAGGAACTGTTGAGTGATGTTACAGGGATAAAACATTATTGGTAGATTTTTAACATGGAGAAGATAATAGACTTTATGGTCTATTTGACTCTTCTAATGGATTGCACGTTCCGCTGTAACTATGGTTGAAATTTTTTATCATCTACCATATGTTCTAAATCTCTGATTTATTACTGATGAAGACTATTGATAATTTATTTATCTTTAATCATGATATTCTTTACTGAACTAGTTGTGCTCACCCTTCTGTTCACAATTCCTTTCAGGTAATAAGAGTGTAGCTGGGTCGAGCGGGGGTAACAGGGGAATAGAACGGTGGTCATAATTTAGGAGTTATATTTGGTGAATCATCTAGGGTGAAGCGAACCCAACGTTGGAAGGGTGTTTTGCCACTATCATACAAGATGTCTAATGACATACAACCTCGTGTCATCATAAGACAGGATTGTACTCATCCACTTGCTGAGTATATTTACGAGCACTACCTATATAATCTTGGTGTTTGTTTGAAGTATAATTCTCAATTAGAGACAATGGAGATAATGATAAGTCAAGAGAAGACTCACCATTGGGAAGAATATGATAGTAATCTTCTCGTTTTTCTTTGGGGTATATTAGGTCAACCAAGGAAAATTCTGTGGCCATATGATATCTATCACAACCTAGAAGCATGGCCTCCCATGTACAAAGGTTTCCTTAAGTACTTCCCAAAGATTCTAATTTCTAAAACAGTTTTTGACTATACCTTTATGTAAGGTGTCACTGTGAGGTGCTGTCCACGGTTGGGACATGTGTCACATTTGGTATATACTTGTATCCAAACTCACAGTATATGTATTGTTGTATTTTATACGACAATTGTTGTAATAAAGTTGTAGTTGTTTTCTGTACCATGTATTTGGCGACTCAAAATGGGTTGGATGGTATGGACCTATTTTGGGGTTGTTACAGAAATGACCTGGGAGTTGGAAACGGAAATGAAAGCGAGGTATCCTCATCTTTTCTAAACACCAGGTACGTACGTCACTTTCGAGGACGAAATTTCATAAGGAGGGGAGGTTGTAAGACCCAAATTATTAATAAATAAAATTTAAATTTCCTCCATTTATTATTTTGAAATAGTAAGGGTTAAATTGATTAATGAGGTTAGTTATGGGTAAAATGCGCAAATATTTCAAATAAGCAAGTGGTCATAATTATTCATTGTTGTCGGGGAATATTCGTTTGGTCGTGAAATATTTTTGTTGTCGGGGAATATTCGTACGGCGGCGCAGCCTTGTGTGGGCCCCATAACAGAAAGCGATTGGATGAAGAAAACGACAAAAATAAGTTGTTTATAAATAACGGCGTAGTTGTTACTGTTAATACTATTGGAATACCCGGTGATTAAAACACAGTAATACGCGTTGTTGCACAGTAGCACACGGTATTGCACCAATTATTGATTTTTACGTAAGAAGACACTACTCAATAATTGTTACAGTAATTACTGTTCAGTATTTTATTTTATTGATTCAATAATTGCTGCGTTGATATTTAATATTACTGTTGTTTTAATAATTGTCACTACACAGTATTTTCTATTATCAAAGCAATAATTCATATTATTCGAATAATATTATTAGATAACATTATTGGCAATGTCTAAAAAGTTCTGTCTAAAGAGAGGTTTAGTTACCTAATTGCGCGTCAGTAAGGAGAAATCCTTATTGAAAAACCCCCTCTTTCCTTGGAACGGCCTGGTTGTCATTATTGTGATTTTGTAATATTATTTGTGAATAATAAATTATTGATTTATATGATGAGGAAAATATTAATTTTATGTGGATATAGATGGAGAAAATTTTATTGTGACAATTGTTAAAAATTAATAATTTATCTTTTTCTGATAAAATAATTCAATTAAATATATTATTTTAATAATATATTAATGGTGATATTTTTACAATGAATGTGGGATATATGAATAAATGAGGAGGAAGAGTATTTTTGTTGGATTAAATGTTTAACACATGTTTGGTGTGTTGGTAGACACAATTCTTGACCGGAAATTTATTATAGATTGTAAAATCGTCCGTTTATAGATTTCGGTCAATTTCTGTTTGGAATTTAGAAAAACTTTCTTCTGTAAAGTTGTAGAGAATTGAATTTTCTATAAAAACTCGCGAGATTCGAATTTTCTGATAAAATGGCTATTTATTATGAATTATTGAAGTTTCGAAGTTCCGAAATAATTGATTTTTGAAAGTTTTAATTGTTTTATAAAAGAAAAATGTTTTTGTCTAGAAGGTGGGCATGTGGGAAATGTTAGAAACTGATTTCAAAGGATGCGTATGAATTTTATTATTAATAATATATTTTATTAAATTTTCTACTTTGGTGTTCTAAGCATTTTCCTATAAATAGGGTGCTTAGGTTAGAATTAAAAATCACACCAGAAACTGAAAACTTCTCTCTCTTTCTCTCTCTATAATATCGAGCGTATTTTGTGAGTATTTTTATACTTTGAGTATTTCTATACGGTGCAAGTTTTCTTCAGCACTATATCCGGTAGTCCAGCCAGAAGTACTATTCTTTCGAGGTAAGGGATGTTATTTTATTCGAAAATAATATTATTTCTTCAATATCATTATATCGGTTGGAAATTTTTATCAAATTTAAAACTTTTCATGTCGGGGTTACTATTCATGAGTTACTATTCACGAGTTACTATTCACCGAAAAATGAAATTTTTTTCTTTTCGTCCAAAATATCTATTCTGGATACTAGCTTTGATTGTATCCATGTTTTGATCATTCTTGAATTTTACTTCACCATGATTATTTATAAGGTATTTTTGGACATGGATAAATCGAAATACGAATCCTTAATATTTGTTATTTTGTTTCACTGGATTCGTTTCCTTTAAAATATTTTTCATCATCATCAGTCCTAAATAATGATATAACTGAATATCTTTGGCCTGTAGTGCAAAGATGAATGATTTCTGATGAATATCTTTGGCCCGTAGTGCAAAGATGAACAGGTGTTGAGATGAACATAACCAACTGATGAATATCTTTGGCTTGTAGTACAAAGATGAATATTGATTGATGTTATAGGGATAAAATATTGATGATGGACTTTTAAATTCATAGATAATAGTAGATTTCATTCTCTACGTAACTCTTCTATGAATTATTATTTTTCGCTGCGAATATTGATTTAAAACTTGTTGTCTATTGTATTCTATTAGATTTTTTCCTGTTGAAGACTAACGATAATTTGTTCTGTATTATCTTAGTCATAATGTTCTTTACTGGGCTAGTTGAGCTCACCCTTTTTCTTTTTGTTCTATTTTTCTCAGGAGGCGAGAATGTAGCGAGTACTAGTCGGGGTATGGAATGATGGTTCTAGAAGTTATTTTAGTAGTCCTCACCATTTTTGTGAAATAATGTATCAATAATTGTAATGAGGACTTATTTGAGTGTGGATTTTGTCTAGATGACAATATTTATATTTAAACTCACAGTTCTTGTGTTGTAATAATAAAGATGCAGTTGTTTCTGTACTATGTATTTTGGCGACTCAGAATGGGTGTTGTATACCTATTTTGGGGGCGTCACAATTACTGAATATCTTTGGCCTGTAGTGCAAAGATGAATGATTAACTGATGAATATCTTTGGCCCGTAGTGCAAAGATGAACAGGTGTTGAGATGAACATGACCGACTGGTGATACAAATGAATATCTTTGGCCTGTAGTGCAAAGATGAATATTTGATTAAAGATGGTTATTGATTGTTGTTACAAGGATAAAATATTGATGATGGACTTTTAAATCTTAGAAGATAGTAGAACTCATTCTCTACTTGACTCTTCTAATGGTTTGCTGTTTCCGCTGCAGTTGTTGATCTAAAACTTGTTGTCTATTATATTTTATCAGATTTTTTTCTATTGAAGACTAATGATAAGTTGTATATCATCTTAGTCACAATATTTGTAAGACCCCAACTTATTAATAAATGAAATTAAATTTCTCTATTTATTATTTTGAAATAGAAAGGGTTGATTTGATTAATGTGTTTAGTTATGGGTAAAATGCGCAAATATTTCAAATAAGCAACTGGTTATAAAATATTCATTTTTGGTTGGTGAATATTCGTTTGGTCGTAGAATATTCTTGCTGTCGGGGAATATTCGTACGACGGCGCGGCCTTGTGTGGGCCCCATAACCAAAAGCGATTTGATAAAGATAACGACAAAAATTGAGTTTTTATAATTAACGGCGTAGTTATTACCGTTAACACTGTTGGAATACCCGGTGGTTAAAATACAGTGATACGCGTTATTGAATAGTGTTTTTGAAATTATTGATTCTTACGTAAGAAGGCACTACTGAATAATTGTCACAGTAATTATTGTTCAATATTTTATTTTATTGATTCAATAATTGCTGCGTTGATATTTTTTATTATTGTTGTTTCAATAATTGTCACTGCACAGTATTTTCCATTATCAAATCAATAATTCATATTATTTGAATAATATTATTAGATAACATTATTGGCAATGTCTAGAAAGTTCTGTCTAAGGAGAGGTTTGGTCACCTAATTGCGCGCCAGTAAGGAGAAATTCTTATTGGAAAACCCCCTTTTTCCTGGGAACGGCCTGGTTGTCATAAATGTGATTCTGTAATATTATTTGTGAATAATTAATTATAGATTCATATGATAAGGAAATATTTATTTTATGTGGATATAAATGAGGGATATATTTTTGTGGTTAAAAATGAAAGAGTTAATGTTGAGGTGTTTTATCTGTATTTTTGTCAGAACTGAGGTATTGAAAATCAAATTAGGATTTTTTGATATATTTTGCGAGGGTTATAATTTTTAATCCGACCGTTAGATCGTGGTAATTTTTGGATATGTTATACATATATAAGTTGAGTATATGTCCACAGATTTTGAACCGTTAAAAATGAACGTATGATTTATTATGAATTTTACGAGATGACTGGATACCGTTAGATGATCTGTTGTTGAATATCTTTGGCATGTAGTGCAAAGATGAATTGTTGATGAATATATTTGGGCTGTAGTGCAGAGATGAATTTATTAGTATGATTATGAACATGAACTGTGATTTGGTATAACCATGATGTTTGATGTTTCAGGTGATGAAAATTATATTTGTCCTGGATGCGAAGAGGAATTTAGAATTACAATTATGATTATGAGTTATTCATATAATTGTGAAAAGGAACTGTTGATTAATGTTACAGGGATAAAATATTATTGGTGGACTTTTAATGTGGAGAAGATAATAGACTTTGTGGTCTATTTGACTCTTCTAATGGTTTGCTCGTTCCGCTGCAACTATGGTTGAAAATTTTTATCATCTACCATATGTTCTAAATCTCTGATTTAATTTTGTTGAAGGCTATTGATAATTTATTTATCTTTAGTCATGATATTCTTTACTGGGCTAGTTGTGCTCACCCTTTTGTTTCACAATTCCTTTCAGGTAATAAGAGTGTAGCTGGGTCGAGCGGGAGTAACAAGGAAATAGAATGGTGGCCATCATTTAGTAGTTATATTTGGTGAAGAAAATGGGGTGAGGCGAACCCAACGTTGGAAGGGTGTTTTGTCACTATCATACAAGATGTCTAATGACACATCGTGTCATCATAAGACAGGGTTGTGCTCATCCACTTGCTGAGTATATTTACGAGCACTACCTATATAATCTTGGTGTTTGTTTGAAGTATAATTCTCAATTAGAGACAGTGGAGATAATGATAAGTCAAGAGAAGACTCACCATTGGGAAGAATATGATAGTAATCTTCTCGTTTTTCTTTGGGGGTCTATTGGGTCAACCAAGGATAATTCTGTGGCCATATGATATCTATCATAACCCAGACGCATGACCTCCCATGTACAAGGTTTCCTTGAGCACTTTTCAAATATTCTAATTTCTAAAACAGTTCTAGATTGTACCTTTATGTAAGGTGTCATGATGACGTGCTATCCAAGTTGGTGTCCAGAGTCACAGTTGGTATATTTTAGTATCAAAACTCACAACATATGTGATGTTGTATTTTGCACGACAATTGTTGTAATAAAGTTGTAGTTGTTTTTCTGTACCATGTATTTGGCAACTCAGAATGGGTTGGATGGAATGGACCTGTTTTGGGGGCGTCACAATATTCTTTACTGGGCTAGTTGAGCTCACCCTTTTCCTTTTTGTTCTATTTTTTTCAGGAGGCGAGAATATAGCGGGAACTAGTCGGGGTGTGTAGTGATATTTCTAGTCAGTGGTGTTAGCAGTTCTCACTATTTTATTAAATAGTATTTTAATAATTATAATGAGGACTTATTTGAGTGTGGATATTGTCTAGAAGGTAATATTTGTATTTAAACTCACAGTATTGTGTTGTCGTATTTTGCGTGACAAGTGTTTTAATAAAGTTATATTTATTTCTGTACCATGTATTTGGCCACTCAGAATGGGTGATGTATACCTATTTTGGGGCGTCACAATATAACCTTATAATTGATAACAAATAGTTTATACAATTAAATAAAAGATTATTATGAGATAAAATAGTTTATAATAATATTTAGAGTAATACTATGAACACAAATTATACATATAAAATTGTGCATAAATAAAATAAAAAAATGTATGAAATGGGACTTATCATTTACTCTCTCCGTCCCAAATTAACTGCTCAGTTTTGACTTTTTAAAGTCAAATTGACCATTTTTAAAATTAATATTTTTACTATTTTTGCTAAAATATAGGTGAAGTGATTATAACCAAAAGAAAGTATATACAATTTATTACTAATCCCAATTTTTATAATTTTATAAATATATTTATATATGCTTAATTATTAATTCTAAAAATAGTCAATTTGACTTAAAAAAGTCAAAACTGAGCAATTAATTTGAGACGGAGGGAGTATTTTTTATATATTTTTATTGGTATATAATACTCGAGTGTATACTTTTTTTATGTATAATTTGTATATATAGAATTATTTTTAATATTAAATTAATACAAATAATCTTATTCCATGCCTAATTTTTAAAAATAAAAAAAGCCATAGAATTATATTTGGATAAAAAATTATTAATGTAGTAAATTTTAAAATGATAAAATTATAAATAAATAAAATTATAAAGTATTTATGTCTAATTTAATAATTTTTTTTGAATAAAAAGTAAATTTAAGGAGAAAACCCAAAAAGCCCTACACTCCCAAGTCTCCTACTCTGAACATTTGGTCCCTTCTCCCGTTCTCCCTCTCTGTTTCTCTCTCTATTCTTCTCCTCCTCTCTCTCTAGAAAGTTGGGAAATTAGATCAAATTCAAAACCCTCCCCAAAGTCTCTTCTCCCTTCCTATCTCATCACCTCCATTTCTTCAATTCAATTATACTCATATCATTCTCTCCCTTTCTAAATACTATCTATACAAATATCATCTTTATATATACATATATTTATAGATACACAAAGCTAGATTGTAAAGATGAGCAATGGAGGAGGACGGGTTTCAATTCCAAACAATATGCGGAAGGTGATCCATAACATAAAGGAGATCGCCGGCAGTCATAGTGACGAGGAGGTATATATAATGCTCAAGGAATGTAATATGGATCCCAACGAGACCACTCAAAAGCTCCTTCTTCAGGGTTTGTTCTCTATCTCTCTCATCATATGTATATATATTTTAACTTGTGTTACCTAAATTGTATTGTTATTTGTGTTTGATCTTGATTTCGACATGTTAGCTTGTGATCTATGTTTGCATTTGGGGATTTGCTTCTATGTGATTTGGCTATGTCTATGTTGTTATATATATATGTGTAAGTTGAGTTGGGTATTCGTCTGGACATTGGGATTTTACAGTTGACTTGCATTGCCTCTTGGGGAGCTAAGCGTGTTCACTGTTGTTATTTCCTTAAAAGGTTACTTCTTTCAACAGTTTTTGTTTATTTATTTATAAACCCACCTTAATTGTCTTATTCTAGAAAACGGGGTTTAAGGCTAAAAAGAGTGAATATTTTTGGACGATTTGTCTATTTGATATTGAATAGCAAGATTGAGACCTAGCGGGTTCCCTATTGATGATAATGATATTTTTTTCTCAATATTCTATACTGATTCATGAACTCCAGTGTCATGGCTGTAATTTATGTACAGTTTTGTTCCTTTTGTCATAAAGTAACACTGTTTGATTTTGTTGTGCAGATACATTTCATGAAGTTAAAAGGAAACGTGATCGAAGAAAAGAGGTAAGGGTATTCTGCGAGCTGGAAATGGAATCATAAAATAGCAAACCTCTACTGTTTCATGTACTAAGTTTATCGACCAAACTCACCAACGTGTACTTATAAATATAAGTTCTTCAACCAATGTGTATAATATAGTTTGAAAACAGATAAGAAGTCCTGTTGTTACTTCTATAAATGTGTTAGACATGGAATGCCCAAGAATTCCATTATAACTTCTTTTTTCTTTTTGTTTATTATTATTGTTTTTTTCCTTCTTTTATTTATTTATTGCCTTTATTGTCTTGCTACTTTTTTGTTATCATATGGGATTCATGTGCAGCCTGTTGTAATAAAAGGCATTGTTCATCTGTTCTTCAATGGCTTGTTATCACAGAAGCACCTTAAAATTTGCCTTGATTAGTATTTAGTCCTCTCTTAGTCTATCTTCTTTCTATCTTTTGATCCATTTTTTCTGCTTTAGCCGTATTGCAAATTCTTCAATGTTTATATTTTTGCAGAATGTGAACAAGGATCCTGTAGAGTCAAGGTGGAAACCTGGCATGCAGGGACAGGGAAATAGGGGTGGCCGAGGGAACTATTCATCTCGTCATGTGTCTCATGGTAATTTACTACTTTGATTCCATTGCTTATGATCCTATATATTTCGATGCCTTTCCAACTTGTGGAATTGGATGGTATTGCATTTTCATGTTATGTTTTTTGAGTTGTTGACCTGACTTTTACAAGTATATTTTCGCGTTTGGTGTACCATCTCCTGATTTTTTCAAGCAGAAGTGCACCTATGCCTCAGTTGGTGATTTTTCGTTTAAAAATTCATTTTCTACCGGGTCAATTATGTCCTGTATACCACGCCATTACGCTATGATTTCCAAACCAGAACAGTGGCGATCTTATTGCATAATTGAAATGTGCCTGTTTCTTTTAATATATTTATATTTCTGTACACACCAACCCAGTCAACTAATGCTGTCACATGTATTTGTCATGTCAGATGCTGGTGGTGGTGGTAGTCGGAACTCTGCCTCTGGAAAGGAAAATGGAATTATTCAAGTTCCAGAGGATAGTGTTGGCATCTCAATATTGCCTACCACCTCTCATGATATTAAGAATAAGGGAACATCTGTTGCAAGGTGCTTCACTTCCACTCGATTTTGCTACATTTTTTCATCAAATTTCATTTTAATTAAACCTTTTGTTGGAAATTGTTATTTTTTTGGGTCAATATATTTTAAATTGTATAGATATCTCACAAGCTCCTTTTTTTGTTTTTCCTTTCCCCCAAAAATATATGCAGCTCTTCAACTGTCATTATTGATGGTCCTGCTGGTATGGCTTCTGAGAGTAAAAGTGTTGGACATGATGGCTGTCGGTTTTCAGAAGGTGGGAATAATCAGTTTGTAACTGCAGCTGCTGAAGTTACTAAATTGGAGGGTCCACTGCCGCTTAACCCAATGGTTGAGGCAAGCAAAACACCCATTGATGCTTTTGTAACTGGGGACACACATGAGCAGCTGATGCCAAGTTCTAGCAACATTCCCACTTCTAGGACTTCAGCACCCTCTCCAGGAGTCCATTTCTCTTCTTCAGATCCTGTTTTAGTGTCATCTCAGGATTCACGGCTCTTGGGTGCCGTGGGTATTATTAAACGTGAGGTTGGAAGCCAGAAAATTCCTTCTGAGCAGATTCAAGTAGTCCCTGCTGAGAGAAAATCAATTGGCGGTAGGGCCTATCTGACCAGATAGTACTTTCTTGTGGTGCAGTAGACTTAAATTCATTATACTGAAATACAGCTTATGTGATAAATTTTTCCATGATTTGAAAAACAGTTTCTTCTGAGGTTGGAAGTTCCTTCGTGCAAGGAAAGATGCCAAACGTTTCCCAGGTGGTTGGCAAGAATCAGCTTTCAGAATCTTCTCAAGCTGCACCTTCTACTCAGGGTGGCCCTTCTGTTAGTAGACCTTCATCTAATTATAGTAGCAGGTCACCACAAGTTATTGGCCTGCAGAAAGGTATGAATTCAAATACATTTAGCATATGAAGTCCAATGTCATTCCCCCCACTTAACACCCCCTCCCAAAAAAAAAGTAAAAGAAAAAAGAAAAAAGCCCTTATGAACAATATTTTGTGTTATGATTGTTATTTCTTGGTGCAATGCTAAATGCTTTGGCGCTAAGCATGAGAAAGCGGTCTTTAGTATGACAAGATATTGCCAGAGATTCTTCACACATAATTTAGTTTCGAATGGAATCAGATGCATCCTATGTGTTTGCCCTTTTTCCTTTAGCAGGATTGACATTGTCACAACTGTGACTTAGAAGTGTAGTATTTGTATTCCTTGTTTGTAATAAGTAGCAAATCACTTCAGTGGTTGGCTACTAAGAATGTTAATAGTTAGTCTTATAAATAGTGAGAAGGTAGTAGTGAGAATGTTATGTTGAGTATTGTGTAAATAGATGTTCTGTCTCTTAATAACAGAACTCTCTAGATCTTCTGCTCTTTCCCTCTTTGAATTCTCTCCCCTCATTCAACTCTCTTCTGATTCTGCATTTCTACTTCCTTTCTTCCTTGAAATCACTGAAAACCTAATCAAACCTAAATCTTTCTCATGAATTGTCCTTCAATCATCTACTGAAAACTAATCAAGATCTTAAATTGTGGTACCATTAGTTAAGAAAATTATGTGCGACTCTAATTGATAGATAACAAACAGTATTGTGAAACAGGTCATGTATTATTTGCTTATTTGTAGAAGTAGTTTGCTAGTCAAATGCATATATTAGTCTTTACTTTGTTGCATCGGGATGAAATATTGAAGGCTGATAACTTACGTAGATAAACTGTTGTCCAGCAGTAGGTCCTAGTAAGGAGTGGAAACCAAAGCCAACAAACCCTAATCTTGCTCAAGGGTCTGGGACAGCTGTTTCTTCGGAGGTTCCTGCTGTTCCAGTTGAAGCTAAAGCCCATTCACATTCTGCAGCAAGTGTGCTTGATGCAAAGCAAACAACTTCTGAACTGGAAAAAAAGCTAGAGGAGTCTCAAATTTCAAATATTCAACATGTTGTTATCCCAAACCATCTCCATGTCCCAGAAGTTGTAAAACTTGGGTTTTGCTTTGGAAGTTTTGATGCTAGTTTTGGGTTAAACACAATCCATTCCAGTCGTCCTGAAAATGAGAAGAGCCCTTCTCCCTCTGAAACTTCCGAGGGGATTGAAGAAAGTGTGGAGGAGCAGCCAAGGTTTGTGAAAATTTAGCGATCTTTTCTTCTCATTTCAATTTATTCTAAACACTTGTTTCTGCATAAGACATTATTATCTTTTTCCACCTTTAATGGCTTAGGAAAATTTGTCTTGTTGGGTTGAAGTTACAATGAAGAAATAACATATGACTGCAACAATTAGTGTTCCAACATTTCATAATTGCGATTTCATACAAGTTGTAGATTCTATTTTGTTTATGCCAAGAAACATCTTTTTATTGATAAGGTACAGATATTCAAAACGAAAAGCTAATATTACTTTTTGGGTTCTGTAGTTATTAATATTAATGAAGCTGCTTGCTGAAGATATTTCTGCAAAGTAGCTAGCCTATGATCAGTAACTAACTACAGAAGAATATATTTACAATTTGTATAGGTTTAAATCCTTATTGGTAGTATTTATTTTAAGACTGTTGTCTAATATACTAGAATTTCAGGACTGCTTAAGATAATAGATCGTCTTCTCTTTTTCTCTCTTCACCTTGCATATCTTCTCTTGCCTTCCTTTCTGCCTTATAATACTTTATTTCCTTTCTTCTTTGAACATATCTCTATATCTTTATTCCCCTTCTTGATCATAACTATTTTGATTTTCTTTTCCTCCCCCAATCCTCTGATAAGTGACACTGGTTTATTCTTCTTTACATTTTTTCCATTTTTTCTCAATTCGAATACTCAGTTGTCTCTCTCCCTCTCTCTACTGATTCGTTACCTTTTGCTATTAAGTTTTCTATGTTTACTTTTTAGAACAGAATGATCTCTAACATATCAATAAGAATGTGAAGACAAGCTAGGTTTAGGGGGTTAATGTGGGAAATGTAATGGTCATTGGATTTGTCTACTCTCTTTGGGAAATGGGGATAAGATATTGTACTTCATGTTGTTAGTTGAAGAAGCCAATAAACATCCTTGCGTGGTTCTGGAATTTTTCATCCTGATGTTATATTTCTATTCCACTATTATTACAAGAGGTATTTAAGAACTTTTCATTTGTGTCTTTCAATTAATGCCTTTCCCGAATTTTCATTAGTCATATTGTGAATTCAGCAATCAGAATGTGTTGGCAACTGTTGAAGGAGATTCTGCCGATTGTCCCCCATCATCGTCCCATGTACCTGAAAATTTGATTTCTGGTGAGGGTGATGTCTCATCCAGTGTGGTCCCAGAGTACAGTGAATCCAAGCAAGAGGCAGACTTGACACCTGGAGGTCATCAGTATTCGTTGGTAAATACTTCTCCTAACTACAGTTTTGGTATCATGCAACCGATGGCAGGGAGCCAGGTTGCACCCTTTGAAAGCACCGAGGCTCAAGCACGTGATGTTTCTCGCCTTCCAAGCTTTGTTGTAAGTCCTTAATTCTCCATTCTTCTCTATTAGGAATAATACTTTTTATATCTTTTAAGTTTTTCTCTATCCTCAACTTGTTTAAGTTTGATAGATGGCATTATTGCTTGATTATGATTAAGTTCTCGTATTTGGCTTTTGAGTTATCTATATGTTGATAATTTTTATTAATATAAATAATTATTTAGTTTTAGTTCACTTATTTGGAGTATCATGTATTTTTGTGTACAGGTGCAGCAACCTTTCGACCCAGCTAGCTACTATGCCCAATTATATCGATCTGGTGCTGATATTGATGTCCGCATTTCACCTTTCCATTCAACTGGAATCTCAACCAAGTACAATGGAAATGCCACTATGTTATCGCCACAGGCTTCTCAGTCCTCTCAAGAGGTTACATCGAGATCTTCTGAACTTTTTTATTTTATTTTTTATAACTTTATCATACTTTTTGGCCTTTTGTTTTAATACTTTAAATTTAGAACTTTCCAATCCAGAAATTTCAAACACATTATTTTCTTTCCTGGAATTTAAGTACCGAGAAGTTTTAACTTACCCAAGTTAAGCTTCTTGCTCAAACCCTATGACTTTTCCTCAACCCTTGGAAGTCTTATCTCTTAGCATCTTTATGTTGCTAAAGTCCATCACATGTTTGACCATGAGGGCTACCTCTCGGCCCTGTCTCACCTCCCCTCGGTATGGAAATACCTTTTAAAAAGTATTCCCATACTAGAACTCATTACTTTTTTGCTCAATCGAGAAGGACTGGGAATTCAAAATTACCCAATTATTTGCTTCCTGTTGGTATCATACATCTAGCAATTTTTTCAGAATCAGAATTTGTTAGAATCATATATTTTTTTTTGAAAACTTCAGCATAGCTTAGCAAAGAAATCAGCGGTAGTGCTCAGCAGAAATATTTGGAAGATGCTTAAATATCATGTTGAGTTGAGCCCTACATAGTTTACACCCTAAAGTATGATTAGACGTTTTCCACTTGTCAAGGGCTTATGAGTGAAAGTTATTTTTTTTGGGGAATTAGTATGAGTAGATTTCAACCTTACCGTTTATTTGTTAGTGAAATACACCATCTTTCTCACTATAGGGTGACAAAAATTCTTTGTATCATCTGATTATTTCTGTTACCCATATTTGATATCATACTAAACTGACATTTTCTTTTGGATATATAAAAAGGAGTTCTTTTGGTCATAATGTTTTGCACCTTGCAGCTTAATCTTTGATTTGATATGAGTTTTGACCCCGTCCTTTATTCACATCAATAAATATTCTTTCGTTTACTAATGCTTATAAACATCAAATTGCAGGCTGGCAACTCTTTAATTATGTCTGCAGCAAGTCCAACTCCACTCGTGACTCAAGCTGCTGCTGCAGTTATGCAGAGCTCAATAGCTGTAACGCAGCAGCCAGTACCTGTCTTTAGACAACCAGCTGGGATGCATTTTCCCCATTATCCTACAAACTATATTCCATACGGTCACTATTTCTCCCCATTTTATGTTCAACCTCCGGCTATACACCAATTTTTAAGCAATGGGTCATTTCCTCCACAGCCTCAGGCTGGTAGTTTGTATCCAGCTCCACCAGTGGCAACTAACAAATATTCACCTCCCCAATATAAACCGGGTGGTAATACAGGGAATTCAACTCACATGGGACTGATGGGAGTGCCCGGCAATTATGGACCATATGGCTCCTCCCCTACTGGTTTTAATCCCAGTTCAGCAACAACAGGAAATTCAACTTCTAATGATGATCTTGTGTCCCAGTTCAAGGAAAATAATGCCTACATTACTGGGCAGCAGGTCCGTTTCGTTGACTTTACACAGTTATCTTAATCTTCTAAAAATGTACTTTTTTTTGCACAGCTTGAGGTTTGTGCATGCATTGACAGCATAAGGCATTGATTTCGTGATTGACAGGAAGTATGAACATTAATTATGTCAAGATGAACCTTATTTCTTATACAAGTACGCATGAAGGAACTTGAGCTTGAACAAATAACTATTTACAGGGCACTAATAATAGATTTTCAAATTTCAAGGATCTAGGATATGCAGTTTAGATGGTTCTAGTCTGTCTAATTGCAAATTCTTTATCCATTCACACTTGTGGATTCTATTGGTTTGTAAGTTTGATCATCTAATGTCAGGATATATTTGATCGGGTGATCTAAGAAGAGGGAGGATACCCTCAGGCCTCATGAATACTAGAGTCCTTGACGTGATTCTATTTGGGTCCCATTAATTGTGGCATATTATGTCAATCTTTATAAGACTCCAACTACATACATCTCATCTTGTTTAGATGTTAGCTAATTACTGGATGATATCCATTCTATGTTCCTCAGACTCGGAGAATTGACTAGATTCATTACTTGTGTATTCTCATGGTTTAGGAAGTAGGAACCCAGATTAATTCTGTGTCCTTGATTCCAGTGTTCTAAAATTAGTATAGGGAGCCGCATAGGTGGGATTGGTCCTCGAATGCCTCGATTTGGCTTAGGCGGGTTTCCTCTACTTTTTAAAAGAATAAAAGTAATTTTTAATGAACAACTATATAAACAATATAATTCCAGATCTAAATAGCATTAATTTTCATGTACAAATTTACAATTTAGAATCTTTGCATCTTATATATGATTTATATCGTTGTACTTATATTTTTAGTGGAACTAATAGTATGTTTGGAACTGTGCTTGGACTTTTCGTTGGAAGCAATTCAACATCCTTTTTGAGGCGTTGATGTTCTCATTGCAATCTGTCACCAACTGTTGACTTATTTATGACCTCTTATTTGCTTGGAAATAATGAATTCAATTATATACAAATATATTAGGAAACTTCCTAGGAAAACCACCTAGTGAAATCCCTCTGCCCTTGGATCGCTTAGCGTTTTTAGAACACTTTCCAATTCCAAACAGACTGATTTGCAACCCATTTCTGTGTGAATGTTTTCAACAGAACTACTTAGAGACGAGTGTTTCACATGTGGTATAATTTAATTATATTTTTATAGAGTGAAGGTTCTGGTGTTTGGATTGCTGCTCCTGGTAGAGATATTTCTGGCTTGCAGGCTAGTTCCTTCTACAATCTTCCTCAGGCTCAGATGACTTTCGCCGCAACTCAGGCCAGTCATGGCAGCTTTGCTGGCATGTATCACCCTGCACAACCAGTGACAGCAGCAGCTGTTCACCCGCTTCTACAACAGTCTCAGACGATGGCTGGAGTCGTTGACATGCCTGGACCTACATCAAGTGTTTATCAGCCATCACAGCCTGCACCAATCAACTGGCCCAATAACTATTGAAAAGGAGTTAATTTTTGTAAACCGGCAGTACAAGAAACAGAAAACCCGAATCTTGGATTTAGGGTGATATCCTACAAGTTTGGATGAAGAAAATTTCAAAGAAGGTACAACATTGGCTGGAACCAAGTGTAAATTTTTGTAGGAGGCTGAAAATTGGTCAACAATGTTTTTTTTTGGATTTGCTTGAGCTGAGGATATAGAAAGTGAAATCATCCTTTTAACATTTTTGTTCGAGGTTTTATAGGACTTTGGAAAGTTATTTAGGATTTTAGAAGGTTATCCAATTTCTTGTTTTCTCCTCGTCTTTTCAGCAGTCTTACCTGTAAAGTGAATTTTTTTTATAGCAAGAAGGGTTGTAGTTGTACTGAACTGTTGTAGTTGGTAATGGTAAAAGCCAAAGTGGCATTCGATTGTTTTAGTATTTGCCAATGATATATCATCATTGGCACTCGAGGAACCGTAAGGACTGTTGCTGGGAAAAAGATTAACAAATGGGAAATTTTTATATGCAAGTTTGGGCTAATTTCGTTCATTTTCATTATCCTCTTATCCTCTATAGAACTTGAAAGAACAACTCTTAACAGTACCTGAGAAAATTACCTAAAGCTATCTATCAGTTAGTGTGTTCATGTATCAGGTTATCTGCTATAACTTTGGGTGGGGGGTGGGGGGTGGGGGGTGGGGGGGGGGGAAGGGGGGGGGGGGACGTATTCGTGTTAAATTACCTAAAGATACGTGGGATATGATTTTTTTTTTACTTGTTAAATACCTTTTTCGACAATATGGTGAAACATGAGTATTGACAAGTATGATAAAATATTCTCGAAAGGTATTTAACAAGTTAAAAAAAATCATATTACACGGATCTTTAACCGGGATTAGTTCGGCTACGATTAAAAAATTTCACATTATCAAAAAATAAAAATAAAATAGATAAAAATCTTATTTATCAAGTAGTTTATTTGCCGAACAAACTCTAAATAAATATATATTTGGTGCTTTAGAAAACATTTATTAATTTACTAATGAAATATGACAAAAAAAAAATCAATCGTTCAATAATGCAAAGCAATCAGTCATCTGATGGTATCATAAAAAAGTAGGTTTAGCAAGATAGCAACCTCTACGAAGATGAAAGCCAAATAAATAAAGGGGACAAGACAAATTAAGCCTAGGTTAGTTGATTATTAATATTTGTTACTCCCATGTGTTAGGTGGCCAGGCCTTTCAACTTGTCGTTTTCCAAATCTCAATCTCACACGTACATGTGTATGTGTAGTTTCTTCATTAGTAAGGCAACTACAATCAACAATGGGCTACATCATAATCATCACAAAAAAATGAGAATTGCGAATATTTACGTCCGCTTTTAGATTATATTAATGGTAATTCTTTTGAAACGATGTATAATAAGTAAGATTTTTTTTATAATTTTTATTAATTTTATATATTGATAAATTTCGTATATTCCATCAATAAATATTTGTCGAAATTTGATTGCGACCACTGTGAAATTATATGTATAGTTTAATTGAGACTAATATAAAAATATCAAAAATACACGTAAAAATATCAATTTTTTTAAATATTATTAAAAAAATTTTTATCACCTAATTGTAATCTTAAAATTATTATGCGGACTAGATGATAGTGGGATCAGTCATTTTATATTAACCTTAATTTCATCTTTTTATGTTTTAAATATTTTTATTGATAACAATTTTATCATTTTATTATGCTGTGTGACAATATTCTATATTTTTAATTTAATTATTTATTATAACAATCACAATCTATTTTTGCCATATATCTAACTCTGTATAAAAGGCTTAGTGTATATCAGAGATTGGGAGAGAGTCATGGAGAAGGAAGAGGAGATATGGAATCAGAAGAAACAAATACTAATTGAACAAGTAGCAGATAAGCTCATCAATGCCGATGATCTTCAAACCAAAATTCATGCCGCCAGAGACGTCAGGAAGCTCGTCAGAAAATCCTCGCCGGTGAAAGCTCGATCTAAGTTCGCAGCTGCCGGCGTCATTCAGCCGCTCGTCTTCATGCTTAGCTCCCCCAATCTCGAAGCTCGTGAAGCTTCTCTTCTTGCTCTCCTCAATCTCGCTGCCAGAAATGAACGGTCAGTTTTTTAGGGTTCTTCTCTCCACACTGTCTCCTTTATATATGCTCATAAATTAGAGTAGCAATAAAATTAATAAGAAATAATTTCTGAATGTTATTGTCCCCATATTTTATGGTTCTATGAGAAAATCGATCTATTAACAAATTGGATAGCGAGGCTCAGATTGGACACACTTGTTTCTCCTTTTTAGCTTTTCCTTTGATAATAGTTCTTGAATAATTATGAGGTTTGTTATTGAATATTGAGTTTATTAAGCTGATAAGATAAAATAAGATCCTTTTAGAGTCTATCTGCATCGAATTGGGTGGTCCTTGGAGTTACTTGTTCAGATAACCATAGTAGTTGAGCTCAGATCTTTATTGATTTGCTAGGAAACTATTTATGATGAACAAATGAGAAAATGATGATCTAAGTAACTATTTATTGATTAAGCTCATTACTATTTTTACTACCTCTGAAAAAAGTAGGATCGATAAGCTAACAGGCCTTGTAAGATTAAAAAGCTGAAGCTATTGAGGCCGTGAAACAAACAGGCAAGCTCGCACATTATTTGATTATTTCCTGAGCTGAGTAAACAATCCAGTACTCAGCTCAACCTGACTTGTTAATTCTTTACTCGCAATCTGTCTGCTGTTGCTATTTTTTTTTGAAGCTTGGGATTAGGTTATTGTGGTAGCATGTTATAAATACCCGATATATGTGTGTGTATGCATGTATTTATTTCAGGGCATTGGGAACATATATGATGTGCTTGGTGCATATCCTATAACTATTTAATTAATTCATAGTAGAGTAATTGCATTTAAAGACTTGTCAAATAGAAAGGTTGCATCTAAAGATCAAAAGTTGTTTTATGTCGGTTATTGATTTTCCTTTGGCATATTCGGACAAATTCATTTTTCTTTTGTAAAGTCATTAATTGTATTTTTAATTAGTTTTCAGTGGGGATCATTAGATTAACTATTAGTTGTAACTGTCCTTAACTTCATTTCATGGCTTGTGTTTGTTCTATCATTCAATGTATAATATTTTATTCTTCTCAACGAATTCTGATGAGAATAGGATATCGTGACGAACTCAAACGTATAGTAGGATAGTGGGTCAAGAATGAGAGCAAGGTCCAGAGCATCAAGCACTTCTTTATATGTCAATTCTTTAGCTAACCCCTTGGGGGTTTTGTCGCTTGTGATTTTGAAGCACTAAATATAGCCTTCATAGTTTATGCATTTGCGGAAAGAAACAATTGCTAGTTAAACTAATAACTACATTAAAAGCACTTGTGAAAAAAAATAGTAAATACATCAAAAGACAAACCCAAGGGGTTAGCTTAAGGGATAGTGATCATAGTGATGCGTGTCTTTCAAGGCGTAGGTCATAGGCACATGGAATGTCCTTTCCTGTTTTTCTTCTCCATAGTAGAGTAATATTTGATTCTATCAAAAAAGGTGTTAACTGGCCAATATTAAAGGTTGATTGGCTACTCATTGTGGCTTTATCTCATTTACTCCTTTCCACATATGACTCTCAGAAACAAGGTAAGCATAGCTACATCTGGTGCCATCCCTCCTCTTGTGGACCTCCTGAAATTCCAGACTGGCAATTTGAGAGAATTAGCAACTGCTGCAATTTTGACACTGTCATCTGCTCCACCCAACAAACCAACCATAGCATCTTCAGGGGCTGCACCTCTTCTTGTGCAGATCCTCAGCTCTGGAAGTGTTCAAGGAAGAGTTGACGCTGTTACAGCCCTCCACAACCTCTCCACCTGTGAAGAAGTGCCTGCTCTGGTTCTTGATGCTAGAGCAGTTCCTCCTCTCATCAACCTCCTCAAAGAATGCAAGAAGTACTCCAAGTTTGCTGAGAAAACTACCGCGCTACTTGAAATCCTTTCTATGTCCGAGGAAGGTAGAACAGCAATTACAGATGCAGATGGTGGGATACTAACCCTAGTAGAGTCAGTCGAAGATGGATCCCTTGTTAGCACAGAACATGCAGTTGGAGCTTTACTTGCATTGTGCCGGAGTTGCCGAAGTAAATACCGCGAACTCATTCTCAAAGAAGGTGCAATACCAGGACTTTTACAGCTAACTGTAGAGGGTACACCTGAAGCTCAGCATCGAGCGCGAACACTCCTGGACTTGCTTAGAGACTCTCCTCCGGAGAAAATACTAGCTTCCTCTGTTTTGGAGAGAATAGTTTGTGACATTGCGGCACGGGCAGACGGATCAGATAAAGCTGTCGAAACTGCCAAGAGATTATTGCAAGACATGGTTCAGAGAAGTATGAAGCTCAGCATGAGCCACATCAAGCTCAGGGCTGCATCTTGTACACCCTCCTCGGAGGTTCCGTCGGTATGATGGATTCTTATTGGTTCAAGGAGGAAGTATACATGAAGTTGAAGAAGTCTGGTGGTTGTACCATCAGCTGCATTCCGCTGCTAATACAGATTACTGATTAGGTACGTACGTACTTACTTTTCATGGTTGTGACCAACTAGACCATCAGCTTCATAACTCAAATACAGATTACTGATTCGGTAGTATTGGCTGTACTTTTAGGGCCCTGCGAGGTGATTTTGATGACCTTAAATTGGGCATTGTATATCAATTTAATTTTTGTTAGGCATATTTAAAATTTTGGTCCGCATGTACATTTCTCATAATTTTAGATGTAGAGGGTGCTATAAGGTTGTGCTATTTGGAATATCCCCGTATTTTTTTTTGACGGAGGGAGTGGTAAGTTGTGGTATCAAATGAGAATTCTGAAAGTGCTTTTTTACGTAGGAGTATATAGATTTGACTTTTTTACTTCATTGCTTACCTCTCAAATTATGTTAATACTTAAATTTTAAAATAATTTAAATTATTAAATGAGACTCTTAATCAAAGCCAAACGGTTAAGACTGAGTTACCTATCTTTTAGGTTTCAAGTTCACTTGGGTTCTACAAACTTGGTACTTATTAAAATCTGAACTGTAATTACAATTTTAGCCGTTCAAGTTTTACAGAAACATTGACTTTAACAAAACCAATAGTTAAAACCACTTTATTTAGATGTAATAGACAATGAAAATTACACCCAAAAATGAAATAAAATATAGACAATGAAAAATTGGAGTTAATGAGATTTGAACATTTAAATACCATAGTTAAATATTGTAGGCAGCTGGTCTTGATACATTTGAGACATCTTAAAAGGAAAAATCAGTTATTCTTGCCACACTAAATGTATAAGCAACATCGTACGACTACTACAATAATTAGATTAAGGTGGAATCAAAATAAATAAATAAATCTATAAATATTAAGAATATTATAAAAAGAGTTTCATTTGTAAAATCTATAAATATTAAGAATATATTTTGTTTCAGGTATACTCTTAAAAATATTTTATTATTATTTTAATGACGTGGTATAATAAAATTAAGATGATAAATTTAAAAATATTATTTCTTTTTATAATTATTATCATCAAGTATCTATTTTTGTGAAACAAAAATTTTGACAAATGAAACTTGAACTGCAGGGCCGGATCCAAGATTTATGATCAGCTATTGCAATATATTTTAGTTCGAATTCTTCTTACTTAATTTCATCTAGTAGAAATTTCAAATGAGGTGTTTAATAAGGTCAAAAATGCTAGGGGGACGAGTTGGGCGACAGGGGTAGTGACCGGATAATTTTTTTTTTATTATTTTTATAATGACTCTTAAATAATTTATAAAATTTATTAGAATGAGAATTTTTACATACTATAGTGATTTGGGTGTCATTTAGATACATGTAAAAAATAGAATTGTATAGTCTGTATAACTTTGTTTTTTACATGTATCTAAATGACACACAAATCACTAAATTCTGTAAAAAATTTAATTCTAATAAATTTTATTAATTATTTGAGTCATTAAAAAAAAAAAATTGCCCGATCACATCCTGATTTTTCTTCTTCTTTTATTGAGAAATAACAAAAAAAAAAAAATCCTAAAATTGAATATCTAATATCTTTATAAATTTTTTTATTATTTTTTGAAAAAGTAAATAAAAAGTCGTTTTTACCCTTGAGAGGTGTACATAGATTGCAATGATTTTATATTGAAGTAGTGACAATTGATACATTCATTCCATTTCCCAATAAGAATTTTATTTGTTAATTTTTACTTCTAAAATATGAATCTTATTTTTGTAATTTTAGCATCGAATTTTATCCCCGCTAAATCAATTACTCAGTATTTTAGGGATAAATATGAAAATAATTTTTTAATATTTGCAAATTATTTTTATAAATAAAACTCTTATTATGAAATTATGAAATGAAGATAATATTTAAGAGAAGTTCATGTAAAAAATGTCCATCGTAAAAGAATTTCATAAGCTGAAATGTTAAAAAAGCCCTTCTAAATAATAATTTTTCTGTATACATTAAACACCGAATTTATTTATAAAAATACTAAATGTATAATATAAAAAAATCTTGTAAAATTCAGCAATGACAATTGTCATGGGATAATCAATTTTTGGTGTTTGTATTGAGACCAAAGTTATAAATTGGTACCCCAAGTGGAAAAAAATAATAAATCAGTGCTTGTACTAAAAACAATTACAAGTCGGAGATAAAATATTTATGTAAAATCGTTAAATTTGACTAATGAACATTACCAAAAATTATTATAGGGTGTTTGATAAAAACTGCATAAATCTGAATCAAAAAAATTGCTTGATAATTGATAGACATGGCAAGCATGACCCAGGCCCGCGGGCCGGCCCGCCTGCCACGGGCTGGACTTTGGGCTGTATTTTTTTAGCCCACTAAAATTCGGATTTTTTTGGCCCGCCAGCGGGTGGCCGCGATTTTTTATTTTTTTTTAAAACAAAATGTTTTTACTTGTGGGTTATAAAGTTTGAACACAAGACTTGTAAGTAAATAAATAAGAGTTTAAACCAACTGAGTTACAACAAGTGTTTATTTTTAATGCAATTTTTAATATAAAACAAACGCACTTAATGGCTGACTGATTCAACTATTTAGCCATTCAGACCTAAACAAACAGCCCTTTAATAAATCCTAGATACAAATGTTATTATCCATGTAAATCTGTTAGTCAACTAAAATTTTTTCGTCATAGCTGTTAGTTAAATTTATAGATTTTATAAAAATATTTAACTACAATCGCTTGTAAAATTTTTATAATATAAACTTCAGTTTATTATTTTTTTCCGTAAGGTGCATCCGCGTCGAATGGAGGAAATATTATTTATTACTCTATTTGGTGTAATAAGGGAGTGGTCATGAAATTTACCTTCTTGTCTGTGTCTATATTCAGAATTGAGTAAGAAGTAAACTTAGTTCATAAATGATCCGTGTAATAAGGTTTCTTCATTGAAATTATCAATTATATTAAATTTTTACGGTTATGACACTGTCGGTGTTTCTGTTACACTATCCCCGCGCGGCGCGCATTATAGCAAGCTTCCTAATAGTTGACCATCATTACATCTCACTAGCAGAGCCCAAATCTCACACCACTGAAGGGAGAGAAATAGAGAGATGCTGACGAATTCCTCCATTGCAGATTCTGAATAAAATCCTCAAATGAACAAGGTAAGAAAAACCTTTACATACAGATCCTTGTATATACACAAGCTACTGAAATAAGTAGTACTCATTTGTTACTTACACTTCTTGTTAGCTCATTTCCAGATCTGAAGGGCAGCTCCTAAAATTTCATTTACCTAAATCACCGATAAATCTGTTACTTGATTGTTGCTAATTTGTTCTACTAATTGTTCTTTCTTTCTTTCTGCAATTTTATCATAATAAACCCTAATCTAGTTGTAATTGTAATCGAGAATGTCGGGCCGGTCTGCATTATCTCGGACCGGAAGTTTCCGGGCAGAGAACTTGGGCCAAAATGCACTTGCATTGATTAGAAATCTTTGTTTCACCATGTTTGTACTTGGCGTCCTGATCTTCACTATAATTGCTGCAACTTATGAGCCTGAAGACCCATTGTTTCATCCCTCAAGCAAGATCACAACATTTCTAACTTCAGACTCAAATGCCACTTTTAGATCGGATAGTACTGTTGTTAGGACCGGTGAGGACTTTATGACCCCGAATCAGACTGCATTTGCCTCTTTTATAAATGTTAGTGATGTTGATTTGGGGGTGCCCCTAAGAGGGGATTTGAATGCTGACGATGGCACCAATTTTGATTGTGCGGCTGAAATTGGTAAACCCATTGATTGTACTGACCCCGAAGTTTTTCATTTGATGATGACGGCTGCTATAGATCAGTTTAAGGATATACATTTCTACCGGTTTGGCAAACCTGTTCGTGGCTCAAATGATAGTTCTTGCCATATGGCGTGGCGGTTTAGGCCAAAAGAAGGCAAGACTGCTTCATTTTATAAGGATTATCGTACTTTTGTGATAGCTAGGTCGGATAATTGTACTCTAAGTGTAGTGAGGATTGGGGACTATCATTCGGGAGCGAATGCGAGGAAGAGGAAGAAGAATCAGAAACCTGATTTTGAGAAGACAAAAGGAAAGCAAGAACAGCAGGGTGTTCTTCTTCCTGTTTTTGGGGAAGCTGTGAATGACACACTTCCTGTAGTTGAATCAGAAGAGTCATTCGCTCGTGGGAAGTACTTACTTTACACTGGGGGTGGAGACAGATGCAAGAGCATGGATCATTATCTTTGGGGTTTCATGTGTGCTTTGGGTGAAGCTCAATATTTGAAGAGGACACTTGTAATGGATCTGAGTATTTGTTTGTCTTCAGTTTACACTTCCTCAGGTCAAGATGAAGAAGGGAAGGATTTCAGATTTTACTTCGATTTTGAGCATTTGAAGGAGTCAGCTTCTGTGTTGGACCAGACTCAATTTTGGGTGGATTGGAACAAATGGCACCAGAAAGATGGATTATCCCTCCACCTTGTGGAGGATTTTAGGGTAACACCTATGAAGTTATCTGGGTTGAAAGAGACTCTAGTCATGAGGAAGTTTGGCTCGGTGGAGCCAGATAATTACTGGTACAGGGTTTGTGAAGGAGAAGCAGAGTCTGTTGTTCTACGACCTTGGCACTTGATATGGAAATCCAAACGGTTGATGGATATAGTGTCTGCAATTTCTACGAAGTTGAATTGGGATTTTGACTCTGTTCATGTTGTTCGAGGAGAGAAAGCAAGAAACAGGGAGCTTTGGCCTAATCTTGCGGTGGATACCTCACCTGAAGCTCTCATATCAACCTTGCAAGCCAAAATTGATAATGGGAGGAACCTGTATATTGCAACAGATGAACCAGACACATCCTTTTTTGATCCGTTAAAGGACAAGTATTCTACTCATTTTCTTGATGAATACAAAGATCTTTGGGATGAAAACAGCGAGTGGTATTCTGAGACAACGAAGCTCAACAATGGGGTTCCAGTTGAATTTGATGGTTACATGAAGGCATCTGTTGATACGGAAGTTTTCTTGAGGGGCAAAAAACAGCTTGAGACTTTCAATGATCTTACCCGGGACTGCAAGGATGGTGTTAACACCTGCAGTTTGGCCACTTGATCACTGTACTTGAGAGTTTAGAATCTGATGCTGCTAGATACAAAATTATTCAGAGCGCATCGTTAGGTAATACTGTGTTGCTTTTGAAATCTTTTGGTCTGCACTGGACAATGAAATTTAAATAGCATTTGAGTGAGTCTTATACCTTAGATAAGAACATCGTTCTGTTATTTGTATTCTTTCAAAGATGTCTTTGTAGTGTGTGCGTGATCTGCTGTTTCATTTAAGTCTTGTTTCCACCTGTATAGTATCTACTCAGGAAGAAGTTTGTTCTCAAATTGCTTGGTGTTGATCACACAAGTTCCTCCAGCAAACGCTCAAGTTTCTTTCAACATTATCTTGCCCTAGTTTGTTGATCTTTTTCCATGAAAATAGTCTCATTTGTTAATTTTTATAGAAGCGAGACTGAAATTTTTAACCGTCAACTCGTTATTGAACTGTTTATTTTTTATAAACGGTTACAAATTCCGTCTAAAAAAATTGATTTTTAACGGAAAAATTTAAAAAATAATATTTTTAAGCTAGTTATCCACGTGGGCTTGTCAAATAGTATCCACATTAAAAATTTATGAAAAATAAAAGTAAATGCGAAAGTTGAAACAAATTAAACAATTAAAATTAAATAAATGAAATCATAGAAGAAAAATATATATCTTAATAATTCTATTAACTTGAAAAAAACATGGAAGAAATTTTATTTACAAAATAAAATATTTCTCAATCAATTAAAATAAAAAACATGTAATTATATAAAAAAATTGATTAAACATATGTAATTATATAACAAATTGATTAAACAACTTAAATAATTTAATAAAATCCATTAAACAGGATGATTTTGAATTTAAAGTGTTTAAGTTGTTTAATTAAGTGAATTTGTTCTCTTATTGTATACTCCACATTTTTATTTTTATTTTATATTTCCAACTTTGTAATTTATTTAAATATTTTTAGATAGATTTTTAACGTTTTATAAATTTTTAATTAATTTTAACACATAAAATTTCTATTTTGATGGCCACATGGGCAAATTTGTGAAACTCATATATTACTTGGCTATTATTTAGCGTGTTCACGTGGATAATTGGATAAAAATAATATTTTAAAAAATAATCTGTCAAAAGTCAACGAATAAAAATTTGTGACGGTTTATAAAATAAGTTATTTAATGACTTGACTGTTAAAAATTGAAGTTAAGTGATGTATTTGTATTGTAAATCGGAGTGAATATAATTGGGAAAAGTAGATTTAACTCAAAAAATATATGGAAATTGTCAACTCGGATAGTGGCATACTTTATTGTTACATATAATTATTTTTCACCTAGTGCTTAGTAGGACGATTGTGAAGTTAAACCTAAACAAATTTAGATGTGGAGAAATTGAGGGTGATTAGCATGTAGTTAATTTTGGTTAATTGATCAATACAATATCGACACGCATGCGTATCAGTACCGTATTGGTCAATTAACGTAACCGGAAGTCGAACGTGTTATAAAGCAATAACAAGTGTTTTTACCAAGGAATATTCTGTTAACAGAAGGGTAATAATGTAAACAAATTAACCCCAATTTCTAGTAGAAGTCTTTTGTAAAAAAGAGGCCCGAAATGGAGGACTTATTATAACCTCATAATCTAAACCGAAAAGAGTTAAAATCGGGGATTGACTTTTTAAATTTCCTTCAAAAAGAAACCCCCTTAATAATGGCATAATTTGTTTGCTCTTTCTGTGTATCTCCTACCATTAGTCATCAAGCAAAAGGAAAGGAAAGGAAAGGAAAGGAAAGTTGCCGCCATAGGCAAAACCCTGAAAAATATAAGCATCCTCAGGTAATTCTGTATTCAATTTTCATAATTATTGATCTGATCATTTTGACATACATAAGCTTCTAGAACTAAAGGCTAAATCCTAATTTTGGTGAAGATAAATCTGCATTCGATGTGCGTAAACAAACTAAAAACCCTAAGTATATTCATTCAGAAAAATTACGGGAAATGAAGATTACAATAGCTATTTATATTGTGCGTAATAACGAAGCTACTAGTTGCTATTAAACTGAATTAGTAACTGTGAACCTAACTATAGTTCTACCAACTTTACTATGATTACATAAGTTAACTACAATTTAGAATAAACAACTGTAGTCTGTAGATTTGTGGGGTTATTCTTGTCTCTCTCAACTCCATCATGTGGACTTTTAGTATCCACTGATTTGCTTCGTTCAATCTGGGGAACGGCTGTGATCCTCAGACATTTGCCTAGAGAATGCTTCATTTGTCCATGCTGCTTTTGTCCAATTGTTGTCACAATACTTGCACTAGCATGATCATCAGTGTGGGCACAATGTGTAGCAGCAGCAGTGGTGCTCACACATTGTGCAGCAATTGCTGTAATAGAAGTACTATTCTTATTATCCCCCCACAAGTTGGAGGAGCACACAGGTTGTGCATACCCAACTTGGATATAATCTGCCAGTAAGGATAGCGAGCAAGGGGTTTTGTAAAGATGTCTGCCAACTGAGCTGTAGTAGAAATAAAAGTGGGCTGAAGAACACCGTCAAGAACTTTGTCCCCAACAAAGTGACAGTCGACCTCAATATGTTTGGTGGGAGCATGTTGAACTGGATTGGAGGCTAAACTGATTGCAGTCTCATTATCAACCATGACTAGTGTATGTAATGAAACAGAAACATAAAAAACTTTTCAACAAACCATGGAGCCAGAGCAGTTCACAAGTCGTCATGGCAAGAGATCTATATTCAGCTTCAGCTGAGGATCGAGAGACAACAGTTTGTTTCTTGGATTGCCAAGAAATAAGAGAAGAGCCTAAGAAAAAAAATAGCCAGTAATGGATCTTCGAGAGGCTTTGCAGGTACCCCCGTCACTATCACAGTAGGTAGTTAAGTGAAGAGGTTTATCAAATGAGAATTGTAGACCTTGGCCTGCTGTACTTTTAACATATGTGATGACTCTTAGTAAAGCCTTGAGGTGAGGCTCTCTAGGAGCTGAAACAAACAGACTCAAATGTTGTGCTACTAAACTCAAATCAGGTCTTGTAATAGTGAGATACATGAGTTTACCCACAATTCTTCTATAAAAGGAACCATCATCCAGCAATAAGCCCTCATCAGACTTGAGTCTTTTATTAGTGTCCATAGGAATGGATAGAGGTTTAGCTTCTAAGAGACCTGCATCTTGAACTAAATCAAGAGTATATTTCCTTTGATTTAAAAACATGCCAGCATCAGTGTGCAGAACTTCAATGCCCAAATAATATTTGATAATACCAAGATCTTTGATACTGAAGTTCTGATCAAGAAACAACTTTAAAGCAGTGATATGGGACTGATTGTTACCAGAAACCAGGATGTCATCTAAATAAACCAACACTGCAGTAAAATCAGTGCCTTGAACAAATGTCCATGCTTGCTCAGACAGTTGCTTAGAGAATGCTTCGTTTGTCCATGCTGCTTTAGTCCAATTGTTGTCATAGTACTTTCACTAGCATGATCATCAGTGTAGGCACAATGTGTAGCAGCAGCAGTGGTGCTTACACATTGTACAGCAATAGCTGTAATAGAAGTACTATTCTTATTAATGTGATAATTATATATTTATTCCCTCAAATGTAGAAAATGTTGTGCATGTTGGTATTTGAGACCCCTCTATATGATCAATTAACTAGTTTAGCATTGCCTTTTGGTACGTCATATTACTATCCTCCTGTTAAATAATTCATGATGTTCTTCAAAAAAATGGTTTATTGGAAACTCTGATGAATAAAATTAAACCTTTTATATGGTTTTTTCAAATGTCTAAACCATCCTCCCTCTTTTTTTTTTCCCTCTGTTTCTTACAATGGAAACCCTCTTGATGCCATTCAAACTAGTCTCTCTTATAACTGAAGGGTTTGCATGATAATGAACATTTATTATACTCTTTTTTTATTGGCATTCTAGCACATATGAATTTTTTAGGCTTATCAATTAGTCAAATATTAGTAACAAACAATAATAAAAAAAATAAAAAAAAGAAGCAAGAAATATCTTTATGAATTATTAATGACAATTAAATGCATCTTATTTGATTTTGTACCTTTTTCTTTTTTAAACTGTTGTTTGTTTTATAACTGAGAGGTCCTCAACCTTGGCTGAGTATCATCAACCTTTTCACTTATAAAGGGGGTAAAATATAAAGAGGAAAATAAAATGTAAAAGGTAGTAGGGGAAGGGATTTACCATGAGGGGTAGAATACTGCAATAGCATTATAAAGTTGAATGTTTTTCTCTTGCAGTTTCAGGCAGGATTACCAATGGCTGAAGAACCAAGGATCACAGAAATACCTCGTAAACCAACACCAACTATAGTTTTGCCAAAGCTATGTATGAAGAATGAGAACCCCCCACAATATCCATCATCAACACCATCAACACCTGTAGGGTTACGGAAAATGGCAAGCATAAAACACGACTGCTTGTGCTCACCAACCACGCATGCCGGTTCTTTCAGGTGCCGGTACCACAGGAACAATCTGCCCCGCAGTAGCCAGTCTGTTGGCTCCAAGCTCAGCGAGCTAGGCAGTAAACCTGACGCATTGCATGCTTAGTAGGCTACTATTAATTTCGGGGGCTCTGATTATGCCTGTATATGGCACACTTAAGGGTTGGTTGCCATTTGCAGCTAAATAATGTAGAATTTACATTTTCTGTTCTGGTTCTTTTACTAATAATACTTTACAATGGCTTATATGTTGATGAATTGTGTATTTTATGAAAATAAACAAAGTATCACTAACCACACTTCCAAGGAATAACACTGAAGGCCTAGCGGCATCGATACAGAGTAATATCAGGACCTAAATTCGATCATTCTGAGTATCATGTTGAAGTTTAAATTTGCAGAGCATTCTCTAAAAAGCATCTTAGAAAATAAATAAGAACAAATATTTTCTCATCCTTCTTAAGCTCACATAGGTTCTCACATTCATATAACATCACAAACCTTACATCTATATGTACAATATAACCTTGTTCCTCGCAAAGACTTCACGAGGCATCTCAAGCACTGGCGAATATAAATATGGATACAAAACTACGCCAGATCTATCATAAGACTCTGTATACACTACTAAGCTGTACATGAAACTTACTCAAGGGGCATTTACATGAAACTTACTCAAGGGGCATTTCATCTGGAAACCGCTCACATTGGGCAAGTATCTTCCTCGTCTTCTTGGGGAATCATGTTCTTCCTGCAATTCGGGCAGGTGACATTACGATATTTCAACCACTTTTCCAGGCAAACTTTATGGAAAACATGGCCGCATGATAGGTGGTTTATCACTGCCTCTGGTTTGAAATCTGTCAAGCAAACAGAGCAGTCGTGCTCAAGCTGCTTATATCTACACAGCGAGTCATAACTAATTGCTGGAATCCAGCTCCGGAACTCTTCAATGGAGGTATCCGAGCAGCTTTCACGGCATCCAGACGAGTTTGTGGGGATCTCAGTGGTATATTCTTCCCATGAAACCATATGGATACCTACAGCGTGAAGGATAAAGCAGACTATTTCCTTCATAGTAGAGATTGATTTGGCTGTGTTTACCAGAATTATGCATAACATTCCGGCATCAACTGGAGTTACGTAGGGTGAAAGACCCATATTTAATTTTGAACCTAATTAGGAGAAATGGAATTGTTAGCTATTTTCCAGGTGAGATAAAGAATGAAGATGACGGCGGAAGAAAAGCCACAGATGTAATAATTTTAGGAATTAGTTTATATCTTCTGCAGAAACCTAATCCCATTTTGGAAAAGTTAAAATATGGAGAAACCAAATAAAAAGAGAAAAAAAGTCTTTTCAAATTCTTTTGTTTCTTAAGAGAGGATATTTCCATCACTTTAGTTTCCGGCAAATTGATAAGCACTAGTTAAATCTCCCTTGAAGTTTGTTTCAGAAGTTGTTCTAAATAATGCTGCCTGGAGCTTCCCTTTCTCAAAATACTCAAAGAAGACGGTTCTGTTTCTTCTTTGTATTTTCTAGTCTGGAAAAGCAAAGAGACACAATAGCTACTTCTAAATTTTTACATGTTTTCATAACTACTTAACTAGACACAAAAGAGGTTCCTCCAACAAAACTCAACTTTCCATTTCAGGGAAAAACATCACAAATTGCACTTAAATGATCCTTGAACAAATCAAACTTTCCCAACTCTTAAACTTTCCAACAAACTTGTCATTTTAAGACAGAATCTCAAATTGCCCCTACGTATGTTTTGCATGTTGTTTCAAGCTTATAGTTATCAAAATCAAATGTAGTTTCTTAGAGCAATACACATGACAAAAATATATAAGAACATGTTTTACGAATAATTAGAACAAATTCTCTATCCAGTCAAAAACCAAACAATTAGATTACAATTAACTTGTATGTAGGTAGAACCAAAATTGTTAAGGTAGGCAAATTAATGAGGGTGGAATCCTTTAAAAGAGAACAAATACAATGTTTCTGCAAATAATTCATATCAACGACTCCAAAACATACCCAAGAGACAAAAAATGTACAATTAAGTTAAAAAGAGTATCATTAGTACTATTAAAGCTAGAAATGAGCATTTTGGCCAAGTAATATTGAACATATTGGCGAAAGCAGTATTCTAAGTAATTCCAGGAGCGAGCTAAAGTAGGCAAGAGCCATTCCTATGACATGGCCTAATTAAATAACATATTTTGTAATTTGATTTATACACAATCTAGGTAGTTAAAGCTTGTGCTCCCATCTCAATAAAGAAGTAGATCCAAACCCAAACCCAAAATCTCAATTTTCCATCTATTTCAGGGAAAAAAGTTTTATTTCCCCCTAAAACAACTACTGTTCCAAATCCTACAAAAACAATTTATAACATGAAATGCTTAAACCCGCCTTCTAGTTTTAACCTCTTGTCATCTAGCTATTCCAATTAAGAAACATGAGTTCCGAGCTGTTCAAAAAGAAGAATGGGGGAAAGAAATTTTCTTAAGAACATTTCAAAAGCTGTATCAAAATAGAAACACAATTTAAAAAACAGAGCAAAACACACATCAGACCCCATCAAAATATTTTGGCACAACTTGCTTCAAATGCATATAGTTTCCCCCGGTTAAATCGATTCGAAATGAGAAGATCCAAGCAAATCAATCAATAAATGAAAGATGCAAGGGTAAGAAAACAAATCAAAAGCATCAAAGGTGAAAACAAAAACCAGACTTAAAAGAGGGAACATAATATCAAAAAGACTAGTATTACATGATTCAAAACACAACCCACTACTTAAAAATCATATAAACAAGCAAATTCAAAACAAAACAAATTGGGAATTGAGATCTGAAACATATAATCCAACTCTGTTGCCACTAAAGTACACCAAGAACAATCATTTCCATTCCAAAAAGAAAAAACAAACAACCGTTTGTAAAACAGAGAGGGATAAAACTTACTGGGTAATCTTCAAAGTAAGTTTTATTGCAGAAAAAGAGAAGATTTTGCAGAGAACTGGGTTTAAAAAAATAAGAAGATGGGTAGCTTCATGGCATAAGGTGAGAGATTGAGAAACTGACAATAATGGGTTGATGTCTGATGATGATGTTTATGTAGTTACTCTAACTTCATAGATCTGTTTATTTATAAAGAGTGACCGACCCCACCATCATTACCATGCTAGTTAGTTCAGTACATGTTCTCTCTATCCGATTATTCTTCGGCTTCTTCCTTAGTCCCAACCCAACCCAACCCTTAAATTTAGCTTACTTTTAATGTCACTTTTTTTTTCTTGTTTCTCCAATTGGGTTTTTAGTATTTTGAAAGGCCCAACTTTTAGAAAAATGCTAACCTTTTTGTACAAACTTTGATAAAATTAATAAAATAAGAATTTTATAAAATTTAAAAGATTAAAACAATATATATATATATATATAGAGCAAGGATCAAGAGCATTCTCCTTAAATAACACTCCTATTTAAATAGTACTCCTTTATTAAAACTACGTCGTTTTGGAGTCTTTTAAAAGAGAATGGTCCCACTTGCTTTCCTTTTATTTACAAAAATACCACCCAATGCCCCACTTGTTTTTTAAAAAAAAACTCTAAAACGACGTAGTTTTAATAAAAGAGTGCTATTTAAGGAGGAATACTATTTAAGGGGAATACTCTTGATCCTTGCTCTCTCTCTATATATATATATATATATATACGGTTCAAATTTATACGGTTCAAATTTTAAGCTTACCCCTTATCTAACATACTTTGCATACCCCTTTTAGCGACAAATCGGGCGACGATTCGGTCTGTCGCTATATAATTTTTAACGATAAAAATTGTTATTGTTTCAAACTCACATTTAAATTGACTAAAAATGTAGTAGTGGTATCATGATAATATTAAATCCACTAAGAATTGAAGTAATTAATAACAATTAACATGTTAGGAATTTCATATTTTAAAACTATATATATATATACAGAGCCGTTCAGAAACGACCCTGCTCAACGGACCAAGGGACGGACCAAGTGAAAAAAAGAAAAAAAACGCGCGGGTCATAAACAAATTAGGGAGAAGAATACGGGTCATATATAAAGAGACGGGTAAAAAATCGAATTTCTTCCCTCTCTCACACTTCCAAGCATACAGATTCTTCTCACACCTTTCTCTGTAAAATCTGTTTTCCCAATTCTCTCTCCATCTTCCATCTTCTCTTTCCCCGATTCTCTCTCCCTCACTCACAAAGAGCCGGGTCAAAAACGCTGCTCCATCTTCTTCCCTCCCTCTCTCACACTTCCAAGGAGCAGACGAAAGAGCTCATCGGAAGCAGAGCCAAACAGACGCGAGTAGGCTTTCGACCCCTTCTCCCTCTCTCATCGCGACGAATCTCTGCCTTCTCTCTCCTCCTACTCACCTTGCAGCCATTTCGCGAGACAAACTAACCCGAAGAGATGTGAGCCCTTCTCGTCGATTCGTCAATTTTAGACCAAGGTAACAAAATTAGAACTTTGTATATGGATTTTCTTGTTGTATGGGTTGAAATCAGGCTTAGATTCGTTCCAATAATAGCTTTTTTAGGGCTTAAAATTTATGAGGGCTAAACCCTATAATTTGCAAATTCACATAATTTTCGTAGGATGGAGTTGGTGTTTTTGTATGTTTGTACTGTATTGTATTTTTATTATGTATTGTGTTTTTATTCTGTATTATGCAGAACCAGAGGAAAATGTTTTTTAAAATATTATCAAAATATTATCGCCCCAAGGACTTCTCGATGCACTTGTAAGAATGACACGCACTTATGGACTACTGATTTTCTTCTTGCTTGTTTAAGCAGTTATGGCTGCCATATGGATAAATACGGATGCATTAATGTACTATTTCTTAGAATACTGGATCTTATTGAGAACTTGTCAATTCTATGTGTTTCATTATATTTTTCCTTTATGATACTTAAAATAACTAATATAATCTAAGTTATGACATTTGAGCCGGAAGTTCTTTTTTTTAAGTGCGGTCTAAATGTTTCACAGTTGTAGAGTTGTTTTACTAAGATGCATAGTATGTATTCTGGATGATTATTGCATCCATAACATACTCATTATTTTTTTCTTTTCTACACTGTATTGTTAACTGGGGTTTGTCGTTTGATTTGCAGGTGTATGACAGGATTGGACGCAGTTGATTGTAGTGGTTCACTGGTTCTAATGATTGCATGAATGCAGACTATATGAACTCTGGCCTCATGAATTTGGTTACCTGTAATTTGGTCTCGTCTTCACTTCATCTGGGCCTTAGGACGTGGTTGCTTTCTTATAGATGGTTGTTAAAATGACTAGTTAGACTAGTTTCTGTACTTTTTTGAAGTACTCTGTGCCAGTTGGAACTCTTTAATTGATTAGCAAACTTTTATTACTATTTTTTGTTGGTTGTAGCTCTCATTAGTAAATTTTTGTTCAGTGACTGCTTCTGATTACGAATAATGATAATTAGCTCATGAGAAGAGATTTTCAAACATGACATTTTATTATATAACATTGAGGATTTGTGTTTCTATTATGTTTACGTGTGTACATTAGTTGCATTTAATTTGCTGTTGTTTATGAACTTTTGTGACTATCAAAACCTTTTATGGATCTATGTACTTGATATCTATTGTTGCGTTTGGTGTAAAAAGAGGACAGGGATGGAATGGCAAGGTGGGGGGTTGACAGTAGTACAGGACATCATAAAAGGTACAATAGCACAAAGAACATACCATCAATAGAGACATCAATCCGTTTTTCAAATGTCATATTGTTCTTTGGGATCTCTAACAATAGCCACCACACGATTAGACAACCAAAAAAAATGAAAGCATACCATGATTACATGTCCTTCTTGGACAAGGTTACAACAAACTAACACCAAAGTTTAATCAACCCAAATAACAATATTTACTCCATCTACAATAACATGATTAAAATCAATAACCAAGAACAAGTGCAATAATTAATTTTGTTCTTCCTTTGTTGCCTATTGCACGCATGTTCTCCATCTCTTTCTCCATTCCATTAATCTTTCGAAGTAATCCAGGTAATATTTGCCTTGATCTGTCACACATTGGAGGATCGTACCAACCAAAATACTGACAAGCATTCCTCTGTAAACAAAAGAGTTTTCAATTTTATGTGCAAGTAAATAGAATGAAAAAGATAATAGACAAAAATGGAACACTAACAGACTTACTTTTCTATAAAAACCTTCTTCCTGCGTTAGTACCAGTCCATGATGTTTTAAGTGGAACTGACCTATTCACAATCACATAGTGCATTCATGGCTGAAAATACAAAACATATTCAAGTAAGCCTTATTAAGCCGAAACACAATGTTTAGTGATCACATACATACCAGAGGCAGTGTTAGAAATAAAGCATGTGGTAGAGAAACTCATGTTTTGACTAAGGTTCTAATATAAAGCGTGGATTACTTCATACCAAAGTGTAAAAAGAAAGCATTTTAGAGCCTATAGATTCTATTTCAAGGAATAAGAAAAGAAAAGAAATTTATAAAAGTATGAAGATAGTTGTATGGTAAAGAACACTAATGCAATTGAAAACTATACTCAAGAAGGGCGTTATAATAAATTAAAGCAAAACCAAGTCTACAATGTACAATAACACAAAATGTAATGGTTTAGACTATAAACATCAACAGAGATAATATCATGTGTACAAGAACACAAAATGTTTCAATTAAAACTGTTGGAAAGGGAAAAAGAAAATTAAAATCGTCATATGGATTTAAGCTTAAGTTATAATGGAAAATCCTCAAAAAATTGTCATAATGATTTAAGCTTATGTTATGATGGAGCAAAACAATAAAATGCATAAAAACCAGGTTAGTATACCTACATAATTTATTATTTTCCCTTAAAGATTAGAGCATCTTTGTTTTGTTTAAACTTCTGCTATTTCTCAAAAACAATATGTTCCTGTGACAAAAGATTCAGTGAGAGATTAGATGGATGTTCTCTTCATTCTGTAGCCAGAGGTAGTGTTACATCATGCACTAATAACCCATCTTCAATATTGGATTGTCACTCTCCAAGCAGGTATGTAGTAATAACCTCCTGTAGTATGTAGAATATCTCTCAACTCCAAATCTTTAGATTCATCATTCATGTCTAAAATATATTAAATAGTTGAAAAAGTTGGAATTATTAAGTCTTTAAGCCCTAAAAAACCTTCATAATACAGAACACCATATAATCTTTCAAAACCTACAACATAATATAATCTTTCAAAAAACAAATAACAAAAAACAAAAAACAAAAAACAAAAACACAATACATACAAAAAAACACCATATAATCTACAAACAAAACAAATAATAATAACACCATATAATCTTTCAGAACCCATCTCCATCCCAACTCCATAATACAGAATAAAAACATAATACAGTACAAAAATACAAAAACACCAACTCCATCCCACGAAAATTATGTGAATTTGCAGATTATAGGTTTTGGCCCTTATAAATTTTAAGCCCTAAAAAAGCTATTATTGAACACCAAAACACAAATTGGAACGAATCTAAGCCTGATTTCAACCCATACAACAAGAAAATCCATATACAAAGTTCTAATTTTGTTACTTTGGTCTAAAATTGATGAATCGACGAGAAGGGGTCACATCTCTTCGGGCTGGTTTGTCTCGTGAAATGGCTGCAAGGTGAGTAGGAGGAGAGAGAAGGCAGAGATTCGTCGCGACAAGAGAGGGAGAAGGGGCCGAAAGCCTACTCGCGTCTGTTTGCCTCTACTTTCGATGAGCTCTTCCGTCTGCTCCTTGGAAGTGTGAGAGAGGGAGGGAAGAAGATGGAGCAACGTTTTTGACTTGGCTCTTTGTGAGTGAGGGAGGGAGAATCGGGGAAAGAGAAGATGGAAGATGGAGAGATAATCGGGGAAACAGATTTACAGAGAGAAAGGTGTGAGAGAAGAATCTGTATGCTTGGAAGTGTGAGAGAGGGAAGAAATTCAATTTTTTACCCGGCTCTCTGTATATGACCCGCGTTCTTCCCCCTAATTTGTTTATGACCCGTGCGTTTTTTTATTTTTTTTCACTTGGCCCGTCCCTTGGTCGGTTGAGCAGGGCCGTTTCTGAACGGCTTGTGTATATATATATATATATATATATATATATATATATATATATATATTAAGAATAAATCTATGTACACACTCAAAATGTACATTTAAAAATACACTGTGTAAAATAATAGTAAATGAAGAGAGAGAAAGTGTTGTAAAAAGAGAATACATGAATATTTTGGTATCATTTTATACTTAAGTGTCTTTGTACAATTTAGATGTGTACATAGATAGTAGACTTGGCAAAAGAGGCCCAGGCCCGCCCGCAAAAAGGGTTATGGGCTTTATTATTGCAGCCCACGTAAAGTTGAGCCATTTTAGCCTGACCAGTTTTTGGTCCGGCCCGTGCTAGCACGACCCGCGGGTGGCCCAACCTCATTTTAGCCTGACCAGTTTTTGGTCCGGCCCGTGCTAGCACGACCCGCGGGTGGCCCAACCTGCCCGTGAATTATTGCTTTAAAAAAACAAAAACAATGCTACTTATGAGGGTTGAACACAAGACCTCCATGTCATTAAATAAGAGTTCAATCCAACTGAACTATAACAATTGCTTGTTTTAACATGCATCTAAATAAAAGTATAAAAAATAAAAAGACAACCGTTTAAACAAAATGTACAATCTCTAGTTTTGATTTGTTTGTCTTTTTAAATGAGTTAAATTTGAATCATAATTAAAAACATTCAATTTAAATTATTTAAAATTTAATTCTATCAAATACATAAGTTTCTCAAACATCAATATCATTTATAAAAAGATTCTCCATTTAACTAAAAAAATTATATTGGAAAATGTATTTATTCAACTCTAAATAATATAAAATTTTGAGATTAATTGAAATTTTAGATAGTTTTACTACATTCACAGTACTCCATATTAATTAATTAATAATGTATAAGGTAAATTAATGTAGATGATACAGAATTCGCAGAGTGAAAATATATATACCATCTTGATATAGCTTGACTACCAAAGTTAATTAATTAATCTGTGAGAATATTATCAAAATTAAAAACTATATATAGATATAATAAAAAGAAAGCACTACAAAATAAACATAATTTACTCATGCATAACATTTACACATGTTACAACTGTAAGACCCAAACTTTTTATGAATAAAATTGAATTTTCTCTATTTTTTGATATAGTAAGGGGTTGATTTGATTAATGTGGTTAGTTATGGGTAAAATGCGTAAATATTTAAAGTAAGCAAGTGGTTATAAAATATTCATTATTGTCGGAGAATATTTATTTGGTCGTGAAATATTCTTGCTGTTAGGAAATATTCGTACGACGGCGCAGCTATTTGTGGGTCCCATAACGAAAAACTGTCGGATGAAGAAATCGATAAGTATGAGTTTTTTTTAAATAATGACATAGTTGTTACCGTTAACATTATTGGAATACCTGGTGGTTAAAGTACAGTAATACACGCGGTTGCACAGTAGCACACGGCATTACGCAATATTTATAGATTATTGATTCTTACGTAAGAAGGCACTACTCAATAATTGTTACAGTAATTAATGTTCAATATTTTATTTTATTAATTCAGTAATTGATACGTTGATATTTTACATTATTGTTGTTTCAATAATTGTCACTGCACAGCATTTCTCATTATCAGATCAATAATTAATATTATTTGAATAATATTATTATATAGCATTATTGACAATGTCTAAGAAAATTCTGTCTAGAAAAGGGGTTTGGTCACCTAATTGGACGCTAGTAAGGAGAAATCCTTATCGAAAAGCCCCCTCTTTCCTAGGAACGACTTAGTTGTCATTATTGTGATTCTGTAATATTATTTGTGAATAATTAATTATTGATTTATATGATAAGAAAATATTTATTTTATGTGGATATAAATGAATGAATTAATGCTGAGGTGTTTTATTAGTATTTTGTCGGAATGGAGGTATTAAAAATCATCTGTATGTGGATTTCAGTCATTTTCTATTTAGAATTTAAAAAAACTTTCTTCTACAAAGTTATAGAGAATTAAATTTCCTATGAGATGGACATAAAATTTATATTTTTGTGATAAAAGGACTATTTATTATGAATTATTGAAATTTCAGAAATAAATATTTTTTATTAAAAACATGGGTGGGCTCCACTTTTGTTTTTTGGTGGAAAAATGCTGAAGTTTCAATTGTGGTGTGCGTGAATAGCAGAGGGAAGATCCACCGGTAGCAGGTTAGTCTGCTTTGGCGTTCTGACATTTTTCTATAAATAGGGTGCTTAAGTTAGAATTAAAAATCACACCAGAATAAAAATTTTTCTCTTTCTAGAATATCGAGCATATTTTTGTGAGTATTTAGATACTTTGAGAGTTGATAAGCAGTGCAAGTTTTTTTCAGCATTATATCCGATATTCCAGTCAGAAGTACTACTCTTTTGAGGTAAGGGATGCTATTTTCTTCGTAAATAATGTTATTTCTTTTAATATCATTATACCGAAATATTGTTATGAATTTTATTATGAAATTTTTACCTTTTCATGTCGTGGGTACTATTCACGTATACGACACTATTCACGAATACGGTACTATTCACGAAGTATGATTTTTCTTATGAAATTTTACCTTTTTGTGTCGGGGTTACTATTTACGTATACGGCACTATTCAGGAATACGACACTATTCACAGAAAAATTAAATTTTCTTTTCTTGGTCCAAGTTGTCTATTATGGTTACTATTTTTGATTGTATCTATGTTTTGATATTCATTCTTGAATTTTGCTTCACAATTGATTATTATGGAATATTTTTGAACTTGGATAAACTGAAGTACGAATCCATAATCTTTATCCTTTTATCTCACTGGATTCGTTTTTTTAAAAATATTTTTATCATCCTCAGCCCTAAATGGTGATATAACTGAATATCTTTGTCCTGTAGTGCAAAGATGAATGATTACTTGATGAATATCTTTGGCCCGTAGTGCAAAGATAAATATTTGATTCAGGATGTATATTGATTGATGTTATAGGGATAAAATATTGATGATGGACTTTTAAATCATAGAAGATAGTAGACTTCATTCTCTACTTAAATCTTCTAATGAATTGTTATTTCCGCTGAGAATATTGATCTAAAACTTATTATCCGTTATATTTTATCTGATTTATTAAAGGCTAACGATAATTTATTCTACATTATCTTAGTCATAATATTCTTATTGGGCTAGTTGAGCTCACCCTTTTTCTTTTTGTTTTATTTTTTCTTCTCAGGAGGCTAGAATATAACGGGAACTAGTCGGGGTGTGGAGTGATATTTTAGGGCAATTATTTTAGCAGTTCTCACTATTTTGTAAAATAGTATATCAATAATTGTAACGAGGACTTATTTGAGTTTGGATATTGTCCAGAAGATAATATTTGTATTTAAACTCACAGCATATGTGTTGTCGTATTTTGCACGATAATTGTAATAATGAAGTTGTAGTTATTTTCTTTACCATGTATTTGACGACTCAGAATGGGTTGCGTGGACCTATTTTGGGGGCGTCACAGTTGGTATCAGAGCTTAAGGATATGATCTTTGATAGAGATCTGGGGTTAGAACTAAGAAGGGAGTGACGAGTAAATCCTTCGCTAGTGTGTCCTACCTAAGCTTATTTGTGTTTAATTGGTCGGTTAGAATATAGGGATAATATGTGGAATGTCAATTTCTTTAATTAACCCTTGTTTTATGACAGTATTTGAGAATGACAGCTGAAAATGTTAACAATGGAGTGAATGAGACCGTGGAGACACCTTTAATGATCAACCAGGAGAACGTGCAACATGACGGCAATGTTCCTCTTGTAAACAACACCACCGATCAAGTGATGAATGATGTGATGTTTAGAAGCTTTTTGTAGTTCATGCAAAATCAGACGATGGAGACTCGTGTACAAAATACAGGTGAAAATAATAGCAACGCGCGGCTTGTCACGGCCAAGCAGTTCAAAGAGTTGGGATCACCAGAGTTTTTGAAAAAGCTAGATCCGATCAAGGCGGAAACATGGATTAAGCAAATTACCAAGATATTTGATGTCTTGGGATACACGGAGGAACAGAAGGTTCCATTCGGCACCTTTATGTTCCATGGTGAGGCAGATTACTGGTGAAAATCTGTGAAGCGTACCCAGCCAGTTGCACTCAATATGTCTTGGGATGCGTTCTAAAAACTGTTTAATGGTAAGTACTTTCCTAAAAGTATTCGTCATATGAAGGAAGTAGAGTTTATCAGACTGGAACAGAACAACATGACTGTGTCCCAGTACGAGGCTAAGTTTACGGAGTTATCTTGGTTTGCACCTTATTTGGTAGAGAATGAAGAGCATATGACGCGGATGTTTATAAGAGGTATGAAACCCAAAATTCGTCAATACCTTATCTCTCACAAATTTTCTCTATATTCAGATGTAGTGAACATGACTCAATTATTAGAGCGAGATAATGAGTCTATTCAACCGAGGGACCACAACCAAGGTCATACCGATGACAACAGTCATCGGAGCAATGATAACTAGCGAGGAGGAAAATATCCGGACAAAATCGATAAACACTCTGGTGGTAATCGTGGCATTGATAGTAGTAGAAGCGAGTCGGGGGGAGATTTCAAAAAGAGGAAGTACAACAATTACAACGTGAAGACGTCAGCACCAACATCAACTGTTTCTAGGGGAGGAGAACGACCACCAGTCAAATGTTATAAATGCAGGAAAGAGGGACACATCAGCCCAAATTGTCCACAACAATTCAAGGTGTGTTATAACTGTGGAAAGGAAGGTCATATAGCTCGAGATTGTCCTGTAGCGAAACCAAGTCCAGCGGGGATGGTGACTCCAAAGGCTGTCCCGGACAAGTCAAAGTCGGTTGTTCCTGGAAGAGCGTTTGTTGTGACTGCCCAAAACGCGAAAAACCTAAACGAGATGATCACGGGTAAGCTAAACATAAACTCTTACGAAGTTTATACCTTATTAGATACCGGTTCTATCCATTCTTTTATTTCTCCTGCTTGTGCTCAACGTTTGAACTTGACCCCTGAGAAATTAGACTTTGACTTATCTGTGAAAACTCTGTTAGGAGAAACTTTCGTTACATCCATGGTTTATAAATCTTGCTTGATTCAAGTTGGGACCATCAAATTACCTGTTGATCTCATTTCTTTAAAATACTTGCATTTGATGTGATTTTAGGGATTGATTGGTTAACTACTCATCATGCTAAAATTGATTATTTTCGTAAGGTTGTTAGTTTTCATATTCCTAACCAACCTGTTATGCAAATTCAAGCAACCAAACCACTAAAGTCAATCACTATCATATCAAGCCATAAAGCCATTCGTTTATTAAAAAACGGATGTCAAGCTTTCTTAGCCCATGTCATGGACTTGAACAAAAATACGTCAGATTTGAATAATATTTCTGTTATTAGTGAATTTCCTAACGTATTTCCTGAAGAACTTCCCGGTCTACCCCCAGAACGTGAAGTTGAATTCTTTATTGACCTTGAACCTGGTACAAAACCCATTTTTAAAACCCCATATCGAATTGCTCCTATTGAACTTTAGGCGTTAAAGGTCCAACTACATGAGTTGTTAGACATCGGTTTCATTCATCCTAATACATCTCCTTGGGGTGCTCTTATTTTATTCGTAAAAAAGAAATACGGGAGTATGCAACTTTGTATTGACTAGCGGGAATTGAACCATGTCACCATCAAGAATAGGTATCTGCTACCTCGCATTGATGACTTGTTCGACCAGTTGCAAGGAGCACAATTCTTTTCAAAGATCGATCTTCATTCTGGATATTGTCAGCTGAAGATTAAAACTGAGGATATTTCGAAGACTGCCATCAGAACTCGGTACGGGCATTACGAATTCTTAGTTATGTCTTTTGGATTGACTAATGCTCCAGCTGCTTTCATGAATATGATGAATCATGTGTTCAAAGAATATTTAGATCAGTTCGTTGTTGTCTTTATTGATGACATCCTCATATATTCCAAATGCCGTGAAGATCATGAGCACCATTTGAAGCTGATATTTCAAAGGCTTCGTGATAACAAGCTTTATGCCAAGCTGAAGAAATGTGAGTTTTGACTTGAGGAAGTAGCATTTCTTGGGCATGTGGTGTCAAAACATGGAGTATCTGTTGACTCGACGAAGATTGAAGCAATACAAAGTTGGGAGCAACCGAAGTCGGTGACCGAAGTACATAGCTTTCTGGGCTTAGCCGGTTATTATCGGAGATTCGTGGAAGAATTTTCTCGAATTGCTACTCCGTTAACTCAGCTGACTTCGAAAGATACAAAATTCGTATGGAACGAGGAATGCAAGAAGAGTTTCCAAGAGCGCAAGAGGAGACTAATTTCGGTACATGTTTTGACAATACGATCTGGTTCGGATGGATTTGTTATCTACAGCGATGCTTTGGGCAAAGGGTTAGGATGTGTTCTCATGTAACATGGAAAAGTCATAGCCTATACCTCGTGACAACTCAAAGAATATGAGAGAAATTATCCTACTCATGATCTGGAGTTGGCAGCAGTCATTTTTGCGTTGAAGATCTGGAGACACTACCTATATGGGGAGAAAGTGGAGATTTATTCGGATCATAAGAGCCTTAAATATTTCTTCACCCAAAAAGAACTCAACATGCGGCAACGACGTTGACTCGAGCTGTTGAAAGATTACGACCATACCATCCAATACCATCTTAGAAAAGCAAACGTGGTAGCTGACGCATTGAGTAGCAGATCGTATGCGGGTACGAGTGCGATGTTGTTAACATAAAGACCCATTTTGTACGACTTAGAAAGGATGGAGATAGAGTTAAAGGCTCCAAGTACCCACGTGATGATATCAAATATACGAGTAGAACCGACTTTAATCAATAAAGTTAAAGCTGCTCAAGTTACAGATGTAAGACCCCGAATTTAATGAAATAAAATTATTCAATTTTCTATTTTGGTAAATAGTTAAATTGATAAAAGTTTAAAGTTAAGGATGATATTTGAAAATTTTGTAAAGTAAGCAAGTTGTTATAAAATATTCGTTGTGTCGGGAAATATTCGTTTGGCCGGAGAATATTCTTTTTGTCGGAGAATATTTGTATGACGACACCATCATTGGTGGATCCCACAAGTTAGAAAATGACAGAAATAACTTCTTATAAAAAAAATAACGACGAAAGTTTTTACCGTTAAACTGTTGAAATACCCGGTGGTAAAAGTACAGTAATACACGTGGTTACATTGCAGCACGCGGTATTGATTATTGATGCTTACGTGAGAAGTCACTTAGTTATACTCAATTATTGCTATAGTAATTACTGCATAGTATCTCATATTAATTGATTCAATTATTGTCACAGTATCATCTTTATAATATTTTATATTATTAAATCAATAATTGAGACTACAAAGTTATTTATATTATTATTTACAATATTGACGATGTCTAAAAAGTTCTGTAGAGGAGAGGTTTGGTCACCTAATTGCGCGCCAATAGGGAAAAATCTTTATCGAAAAGCCTCCTCTTTTCTGGGAATGATCTGGTTGTTAAATATTGTGAGTTATAATATTAATGATGAATAATTGTTAATAGATTAAAAATATGTTTATTAAAGATAAGTGATTTGTGGTAACTATTTATTCAATTTTTAATATAAATAGAGGGGTTTGTTATGAGGTGTTTGTTATAAGTTTGACTTATTATTCCATGAGGAGATGTGCTAATTATTTAGACCGTTGGTTGAAGATATAATAGTAAATCAATATGAACCGTTGGTGGAAAGTTATAATAGTAAATCAACATGGATCGGTGGTTTAAAGTTTTAATAGTAAATCAGTATGGACCGTTGCTTTGAGTTTTAATAGTAAATCAATATGGATCGTCCGTTTAAAAGTTAATTATTCTGGACCGTTCATGAATTAGTTACTATTCAATCCTTTTTTCCTATAAATATTAATATTATATTAAATTTTCTGCTTTGGTGTTCTAAGCAATTTCCTATAAATAGGGTGCTTAGGTTAGAATTGAAAATCACACCAGAAACTGAGATTTTCTCTCTCTTTCTCTCTCTATATTAGTGAGCGTATTCTTGTGAGTATTTTAATACTTTGAGTGTTGCTATACGGTGCAAGTTCAAGTCATAGCCTATATCCGGTGTTTCAACTAGAAGTACTGTCTTTACAAGGTAAGGGATATTATTTTTTTTCGTAAATAATATTATCTTTTCAATATCATTATGCCGAAATATTGATTTGAACTTTTTATCAAATTTGGAACTTTTAGTGTCGGGATTACTATTCACGTATACGACACTATTCACGTATACGACACTATTTACGAATACGACACTATTCATTAAAAAATTAAATTTTTATTTTTATCCAAGATATCTATTATGGATACTAGCTTTGATTGTATCCATGTTTTGACCATTCTTGAATTTTACTCCACTATGATTATTTATGAGGTATTTTTGGACATGAAATAACTGAAATACGAATCCTTAATATTTATTCTTTTGTTTCACTGGATTCGTTTTCTTTAAAATATTTTTCATTATCCTCAGTTCTAAATGATGATATAACTGAATATCTTTGGCCTGTAGTGCAAAGATTAATGATTTTATGATGAATATCTTTGGTCGTAGTGCAAAGATGAACATGTGTTGAGATGAACATGACCAACTGATGAATATCTTTGGCCTGTAGTGCAAAGATGAATATTTGAATCAAGATGTATATTGATTGATGTTACAGGGATAAAATATTGATGATGGACTTTTAAAATTATTGAATATAGTAGATTTCATTCTCTACTTAACTCTTCTAATGAATTATTATTTTCGCTGCGAATATTGATTTAAAATTTGTTGTCTATTGTATTCTATTAAATTTTTCCCTGTTGAGGACTAACGATAATTTATTCTATATTATCTTAGTCATAATATTCTTTATTGGGCTAGTTGAGCTCACCCTTTTCCTTTTTGTTTCATTTTTCTTCTCAGGAGGCGAGAATGTAGCGAGTACTAGTCGGGATATGGAATGAAGGTTTTAGGAAGTTGTTTTAGTAGTCCTCACCATTTTTGTAAAATATTGTACCAATAATTGTAATGAGGACTTATTTGAGTGTGGATATTGTCTAGATGACAATATTTGTATTTTCTCTCATAGTTTTTATGTTGTATTAATAAAGTTGTAGTTGTTTCTGTACCATGTTATTGACGACTCAAAATGGGTGATGTATACCTATTTTGGGGGCGTCACAGTTGGTATCAGAGCTTAGGGATATGATCTCTGGCGGAGATCGGGGAATAGAACTAGGAGGGGAGAGACGAGTAAATCCTTGGCTAGTGTGTCCTACCTAAGCTTATTTGTTGGTCGGTTATAATATAGGGGTATTATGTGATTTGTTAATTTATTTAATTAACCCTTGTTTTATGACAGTATTTAAGAATGGCAACTGAGAATGTGAACAGTGGAGTAAACGAAACCGTGGAGACGCCTGTACTCACCAACGAGGAGAACGTGCAACAGGCTGACAATGTTCCTCCTGTGAACAACACCACTGAGCAGATGATGAACGATGGGATATTTAGAAGCTTTTTGCAGTTCATGAAAAATCAGACGAGGGAGACTCGTGTTCAAAATACGGGAGGAAATGATAACAATTCACGGTTTGTCACAGCCAAGCAGTTTAAGGAGTTGGGACCACCAGAATTACGGGGAAAGCCGGATTGGATTAAGGCGGAGACGTGGGTCAAACAAATTTCTAAGATATTCGATGTCTTGGGATGCACAGAAGAACAAAAGGTTCCATTCGCCACCTTTATGTTCCGTAATGAGGCAGATTACTGGTGAGAATCTGTAAAGCGTACCCATCCAGCCGCGCTCAGCATGTCTTGGGAGACATTTCAGAAACTGTTCAATGACACATACTTTCCTGAAAGTGTTCGTCATATGAAGGAGGTAAAGTTTATTAGATTGGAACAAAACAACATGAAGGTGTCCCAGTACGAGGCGAAGTTTGCAGAGTTGTCCTGGTTTGTACCTCATTTGGTGGAGAATGAGGAACGTATGACACAGATGTTTCTGAGAGGTTTGAAACCCGGCATATGTCAATATCTCATTTCACATAAATTTTCTCTCTATTCAAATATTGTCAACAGGGCTCAATTATTAGAGCGAGATAACGAGTATGTTCAACCGAGGGACCACAACCAGGATTATACCGGTGACAGCAGTCATCAGAACAACGATGACCAGCAGAGAAAGAATAATACGGACAAGAGCGGCAACCACTCTGGTGGTAATCATGGCCATGAGAATAGAAGAAGTGAGTTGGGGGGAGATTTTAAAAAGAGGAGATTCAACAATGACAATACGAAGACGTCAGTGCCACCATCAACTAGTTCCAAGGGAGGAGAACGACCACCGGTCATATGCTATAAGTGCGGAAAAGAAGGACATATCAGCCCAAACTGTCCACAATAGTTTCAGGTATGTTATAATTGTGGAAAGGAAGGACATATCGCTCGAGATTGCACTGTAGCAAAACCAAGTCCAACGGGGATGGTGACTCAAAAGGCTGTCCTAGAAAAGTCAAAGTCAACGGTTGCTAAAAAAGCATTTGTCATGACCGGTCAATATGCGAGGAACCCAAACGAGGTGATCACGGATAAACTAATCATAAATTCATGCGAAGTTTATACCTTACTAGATACCGGTGCTACCCATTCATTTATTTCTCCTGCTTGTGCTCAACGTTTAAACTTGATTCCAGAGAAATTAGACTTTAATTTATCTGTGGAGACTCCGTTAGGAGAAACTTTCATCACATCCACTGTTTATAAATCTTGTTTGATCCAAGTTGGTACCATCACCTTACCTGTTGACCTTATCTCTTTAAAGATACTTGCATTTGACGTGATTTTAGGGATTGATTGGTTAACTACTCATCATGCCAAAATTGATTGTTTTCGTAAGGTTGTTAGTTTTCATATTCCTAACCAACCTGTTGTGCGAATTCAAGCAACTAAGCCGTTAAAATCAATCACTGTTATATCAAGTCATAAAGCTATTCGTTTATTAAAAAATGGATGTCAAGCTTTCTTAGCCCATGTTATGGATTTGAATAAAGACACGTCATATTTAAATAATATTCCTGTTGTTATTGACTCTCCTGACGTATTTCCTGAAGAACTTCCCGGTCTACCCCCAGAACGTGAAGTTAAATTCTTTATTGATCTTGAACCTGGTACAAAGCCCATTTCTAAAACCCCATATCGAATGGCTCCTATTGAACTTCAGGAGTTAAAGGTCTAACTACAGGAGTTGTTGGACATCGGTTTCATTCGTCCTAGTATATCTCCTTGGGGTGCTCCTGTTTTATTTGTAAAGAAGAAAGACGGGAGTATGCGACTTTGTATTGATTACCAAAAATTAAACCATGTCACTATCAAGAATAGGTATCCGCTACCTCGTATTGATGACCTATTTGACCAGTTACAAGGAGCACAATTCTTTTCAAAGATCGATCTTCGTTCTGGATATCATCAGTTGAAGATTAGAACTGAGGATATTCCAAAGACTGCCTTCAGGACTCGGTACGGGAATTATGAATTCTTAGTCATGTCTTTTAGATTGACTAATGCTCCTGCTGCATTCATGGATATGATGAACCGAGTATTCAAAGAATATTTGGATCAGTTCGTTGTTGTCTTTATTGATGACATCCTCATATATTCCAAAAGTCATGAAGATCATGAGCACCATTTGAAGCTGGTACTCCAAAGGCTTCGTGAAAATAAGCTTTATGCCAAGTTGAAGAAATGCGAGTTTTGGCTGGAGGAAGTAGCATTCTTTGGGCACGTGGTGTCAAAACATGGAGTATCTGTTGATCCGACGAAGATTGAAGCAATACAAAGTTAGGAACAACCGAAGTCGGTGACCGAAGTACGTAGCTTTCTGAGCTTAGCTGGTTATTATCGAAGATTCGTGGAAGGGTTTTCTCGAATCGCTACCCCGTTAACTCAGCTAACTCAGAAAGATACAAAATTCGTATGGAGCGAGGAATGCGAGAAGAGTTTTCAAGAGCTCAAGAGGAGACTCATTTCGGCACCTGTTTTGAACATACCATCTGGTTCGGATGGATTTGTTATTTACAGCGATGCTTCAGGCAAAGGGTTAGGATGTGTTCTCATGCAACGTGGGAAAGTCATAGCCTATGCCTTGCGACAACTTAAAGAATATGAGAGGAATTATCCTACTCATGATCTTGAGTTGGCAGCAGTCGTTTTCGCGCTAAAGATCTAGAGGCACTATCTATATGGGGAGAAAGTGGAGATATATTCAGACCATAAAAGCCTTAAATATTTCTTCACTCAAAAAGAACTCAACATGCGGCAACGACGTTGGCTCGAGCTGTTGAAAGATTACGACCACACTATTAAATACCATCCTAAAAAAGCAAACGTGATAGCTGACGCGTTGAGTAGAAGATCATATGTAGGAACGAGTGCGATGATGTCAAGTATACGCATAGAACCAACTTTAATCGAAAAAGTTAAAGTTGCTCAAGCCACAGACCTGGAGCTAATGCGTATGAAGAAGAAAGTATAAGAATGTGTTATTCCAGAGGCAAGAATCGATAAAGAAGGAATACTTCGAGTTCATTCCAGACTTTGTGTTCCTAACGATTCTGATTTGAAGTACAAGATCATGATGGAGGCACACAATACACCATTTGCAATCCATCCTGGAAGTACCAAAATGTATCATGATCTTCGACATACATTTTGGTAGAACAAAATGAAGAGAGAGATTGCAAAGTTTATCTCGAGGTGTTTAACTTGTCAACGTGTAATGGCGGAGCATCAAGTGCCAAAGGGTCCATTGCAACTACTTGAGATTCTGAAATGGAAGTGGGAACACATTACCATGGATTTCGTTACGGGTCTTCCCACGGTTTCTCAAGACATAAATGCTATTTGGGTTATTGTTGATAGATTAACCAAGTCTGCTCATTTCTTGCCGATATGGGAGACTTATTCCCTTGAACGTCTTGCTCATATGTATGTAAATGAGATTATGAGATTGCATGGCATGCCAGTATCCATAGTTTCGGATCGTGACCTAAGATTTACTTCAAGATTTTGGGTTAGCTTACAAAAAGCTATGGGCACGAATTTACGATTTAGTTCGACATACCATCCTCAAACGGACGGACAATCAGAGAGGACTATTCAAACTCTTGAAGATTTATTAAGACTTTGTGTCCTAGATTTTAAAGGAAGTTGGGATTAGTACCTACCATTGGTGGAATTCTCCTACAACAACAGTTATCAGGCAAGTATAGGTGTGGCTCCATTCGAAGCATTGTATGGACGGAAGTGTTGCTCTCCAGTATGTTGGGATGAGGTGGGAGAAGCAACGTTGTTGGGACTAGAGTTGGTACGAATGACTACAGAGAAGATCCAAATGATTCGACAACGTATACAAACGGCACATGAGTGACAAAAGAGTTATGCTGATCTTCATCGAAAGGACGTAGAGTTTAGTATTGGGGATCATGTATTGTTGCGCGTGACTCCATGGAAGGGAGTTACAAGATTCGGGAAGAGAGGAAAGCTCAATCCACGATTTATTGGTCCATTTCAGATTCTTGACCGAGTAGGAAATGTGGCCTATAGACTCGCATTACCTCCAAGTATGTCTCGTGTTCATAATGTTTTTCACATATCCGTGCTTCGTAAATATGTGAAAGACCCAAACCATGTTATTGAGTTAGAACCGGACGAGATAGTCGAAGACTTAACGTATGAAGAGGTACCTGTCAAGATTTTGGATAGGAAGGAGCATGTCCTACGCACAAAGGTCATACCACAAGTCAAAGTTTTGTGGAGGAACCATGCTATTGAAGAAATGACCTGGGAGTTGGAAACGGAAATGAAAGCGAGGTATCCTCATTTTTTCGAAACACCAGGTACGTACGTCAATTTCGAGGACGGAATTTCATAAGGAGGGGAGGTTGTAAGACCCCAAATTATTAATAAATAAAATTTAAATTCCTCTATTTATTATTTTGAAATAGTAAGGGTTGAATTGATTAATAAGGTTAGTTATGGGTAAAATGCGCAAATATTTTAAATAAGCAAGTAGTTATAAAATATTCATTGTTGTCGGGAAATATTCGTTTGCTCGTGGAATATTCTTCCTGTCGGGAAATATTCGTACGACGGCGCAGTCTTTTGTGGGCCCAATAACGGAAAGCGATTGGATGAAGAAAATGACAAGTATAAGCTATTTATAAATAACGGCGTAGTTGTTACCGATAATACTGTTAGAATACCCGGTGGTTAAAACACAGTAATACGCGTTGTTGCACAGTAGCACGCGGTATTGCACCAATTATTGATTCTTACGTAAGAAGGCACTACTCAATAATTGTTACAGTAATTACTGTTCAGTATTTTATTTTATTGATTCAGTAATTGCTATGTTGATATTTTATATTACTGTTGTTTCAATAATTGTCACTACACAATATTTTTCATTATTGGAGCAATAATTCATATTATCTGATTAATATTATTAGATAACATTATTGACAATGTCTAGAAAGTTCTGTCTAAGGAGAGGTTTGGTCACCTAATTACGCGCCAGCAAAGAGAAATCCTTATTGGAAAGCCCCCTCTTTCTTAGGAACGGTCTGGTTGTCAGTATTGTGATTCCGTAATATTATTTGTGAATAATTAATTATTGATTTATATGATGAGAAAAATATTTATTTTATGTGGATATAGATGGAGAAAATTTTTAAAGTGACAATTGTTGAAAATCGATATTTTATCTTTTCTAATAAAATAATATTTTATTATATTATTATAATATAATAATGATGATATTTTTATAATGAATGTGGGATATATGAGTATATGAGGAGAAAGAGTATTTTTGTTGTAAAAGATGTTTAAAACATGTTAAACATGTCTGTGGGCCTATTTCTTGACTGAAATTTGATTATAGCATGTAGAATCGCTCGTTTATGGATTTCGGTCAATTACTGTTTGGAATTTGGAAAAACTTTCTTCTACGAAGTTGTAGATAATGAAATTTCCTATGGACAAGACATGAGGTTCAAATACTTCTGATAAAAGGGCTATTTATTGTGAATTATTGAAGTTTCGGATTAATTAATTTTGATTTTTTGGAGTTTTTAAATAATCTATGTGAGAAAAACGTTTTTTGAGAGGTGGGCTACATGTGTGGCTGATGTTGGACTCAATTGGTGTGCGTAGGGAGATTTAGAAAAATAATATTAATATTATATTAAATTTTCTGCTTTGGTGTTCTAAGCAATTTTCTATAAATAGGGTGCTTAGGTTAGAATTGAAAATCACACCAGAAACTGAAGTTTTCTCTCTCTTTCTCTCTCTATATTAGTGAGCGTATTCTTGTGAGTATTTTAATAATTTGAGTGTTGCTATACGGTGCTAGTTCAAGTCATAGCCTATATCCGGTGTTTCAACTAGAAGTACTGTCTTTACGAGGTAAGGGATATTATTTTTTTCGTAAATGATATTATCTTTTCAATATCATTATGCCGAAATATTGATTTGAACTTTTTATCAAATTTGAAATTTTTAGTGTCGAGATTACTATTCACGTATACGACACTATTTACGAATACGACACTATTCATTGAAAAATTAAATTTTTATTTTTATCCAAGATATCTATTATGGATACTAGCTTTGATTGTATCCATGTTTTGATCATTCTTGAATTTTACTCCACTATGATTATTTATGAGGCATTTTTGGACATGGAATAGCTGAAATACGAATCCTTAATACTTATTCTTTTGTTTCACTGGATTCGTTTTCTTTAAAATATTTTTCATCATCCTCAGTTCTAAATGATGATATAACTAAATATCTTTTGCCTGTAGTGCAAAGATTAATGATTTTATGATGAATATCTTTGGTCGTAGTGTAAAGATAAACATGTGTTGAGATGAACATAACCAACTGATGAATATCTTTGGCCTGTAGTGCAAAGATGAATATTTGAATTAAGATGTATATTGATTGATGTTACAGGGATAAAATATTGATGATGGACTTTTAAAATCATTGAAGATAGTAGATTTCATTATCTACTTAACTCTTCTAATGAATTATTATTTCTGCTGCGAATATTGATTTAAAATTTGTTGTCTATTGTATTCTATTAAATTATTCCCTGTTGAGGACTAACGATAATTTGTTCTATATTATCTTAGTCATAATATTCTTTATTGGGCTAGTTGAGCTCACTCTTTTCCTTTTTGTTTCATTTTTCTTCTCAGGAGGCGAGAATGTAGCGAGTACTAGTCGAGGTATGGAATGAAGGTTCTAGAAAGTTGTTCTCACCATTATTGTAAAATATTGTACCAATAATTGTAATGAGAACTTATTTGAGTGTGTATATTGTCTAGATGACAATATTTGTATTTACACTCACAGGTTTTATGTTATATTAATAAAGTTGTAGTTATTTCTGTACCATGTTATTGTCGGCTCAAAATGGGTGATGTATACCTATTTTGGGGGCGTCACAGAACACATTACCATGAATTTCGTTACTGGTCTTTCTTAGGTTTCTCAAGGCATAGATGCGATTTGGGTTATTGTTAATAGATTAACCAAGTCTGCTCATTTCTTGCCGATACGGGATACTTATTCCCTTAAATGTCTGTCTTGTATGTACGTGAAAGAGATTGTGAGATTGCATGGTATGCCAATATCCATAGTTTCTGATCGAGACCCAAGATTCACTTCACGATTTTGGGTCAGTTTGCAGAAAGCTATGAGCACGGATTTATAATTCAGTTCGGCATATCATCCTCAAACGGACGGGCAATTGGAAAGGACTATTCAAACTCTTGAAGATCTATTAAGACTCTGTGTCTTAGATTTCAAAGGAAGTTGGGATAAGTACTTACCGTTGGTGAAATTCTCCTACAATAACAGTTATCAAGCAAGTATATGTGTTGCTCCATTCGAAACATTGTATGAACGAAAGTGTTGCTCTCCAGTATGTTGGGACGAGGTGGGTGAAATAACGTTGTTGAGACCAGAATTGGTACGCATGACTATGGAAAAGATTCAAATGATCCGGTAACATATAAAGACCTTACAAGATCGATAAAAGATTTATGCTGATCTTCATCGAAAGGACGTAGAATTTAATATTGGGGATCATGTATTGTTACGTGTTGCACCATGGAAGGGAGTTACAATATTTGGGAAGAGAGGAAAGCTCAATCCACGATTTGTTGGTCTATTTGAGATTCTTGATCGCGTAAGAAATGTGGCCTATAGACTCGCATTACCTCCAAGCATGTCTCGTGTTCATAATATTTTTCACATATATGTGCTTCGTAAATATGTGAAAGACCCAAACCACATTATTGAGTTAGAACCAGACGAGATAACCGAAGATTTAACGTACGAGGAGGTACCTGTCAAGATCTTGAATAGGAAGGAGCATGTCCTATGGACAAAGGTTATACCACAAGTCAAAGCTTTGTGGAGGAACCATGCTATTGAGGAAATGACCTGGGAGTTGGAATCAGAAATGAAAGCGAGGTACCATCACCTTTTCGAAACACCAGGTACGTACGTCAATTTCGAGGACGAAATTTTATAAGGAGTGGAGGTTGTAAGACCCCAACTTTTTATGAATAAAATTGAATTTTCTCTATTTTTTTGATATAATAAGGGGTTGATTTGATTAATGTGGTTAGTTATAGGTAAAATGCGCAAATATTTTAAGTTAGCAAGTGGTTATAAAATATTCATTGTTGTCAGAGAATATTCGTTTGGTCGTGGAATATTCTTGCTGTCGGGGAGTATTCGTACGCGGCGCGGCTATTTGTGGGTCCATAACGGAAAACTGTCGGATGAAGAAAACGATAAGTATGAGTTTTTTTTAAATAACGACATAGTTGTTACTGTTAATACTGTTGAAATACCTGGTGGTTAAAGTACAGTAATACACGTGGTTGCACAGTAGCACACGGTATTACACAACATTTGTGGATTATTGATTCTTACGTAAGAAGACACTACTCAATAATTGTTATAGTAATTATTGTTCAATATTTTATTTTATTGATTCAATAATTGCTACGGTGATATTTTATATTATTGTTGTTTCAATAATTGTCACTGCACAGTGTTTCTAATTATCAGATCAATAATTCATATTATTTGAATAATATTATTAGATAGCATTATTGGCAATGTCTAAGAAAGTTCTGTCTAGGAAAGGGATTTTGTCACCTAATTGCGCACCAGTAAGGAAAAATCTTTATTGGAAAGCCCCTTCTTTCCTGAGAACGACTTGGTTGTCATTATTGTGATTCTATAATATTATTTGTGAATAATTAATTATTGATTTATATGATAAAAAAATATTTATTTTATGTGGATATAAATGAAAGAATTAATGTTGATATATTTTATCAGTATTTTGTCAGAATGGAGGTATTAAAAATCGTCCATATGTGGATTTCGGTCATTTTCTATTTGGAATTTAGAAAAATTTTCTTCTGCAAAGTTGTAAAGAATTAAATTTCCTATGGAATGGATAGACCTAGCAATTTAGGCCCAGTCCCGCGGGTCGGGCCATGAGCCATAATATTTCAGCCCAAAAAAATGCGGGCCATTTTGGCCCGGCCCGCGGGTGACTCGGCCCGACCCGTGGCTCGCGACTTATTTTTTTAAAAAATAAAATGTTGCTACTTGTGGGTTATGAGGCTTGAACACAAGACTTGTAAGTAAATAAATAAGAATTCAAACCAACTGAGCTACAATAACTATTTATTTTTAATGCAATCTTCAATATATTATTTCTTTACTTTTGTTCAAATTTTATTATTCTTAAAAAGTAAAACCTAAATCGTGCCTAATTTATAATATTTATGAGCGTTACCATTTTTCAAAAAATTTTAATTGATTTGTTAAGAACATGAGTAATTAAGCTTAATTAGATGCTACTAGTCATGACATAAATAAGTTTGACCAAATAATATGGATTTTGATAACACATGAATCCGCCGTTTAAAACACCGATTTGGAATAATATAAGAAATTATTCAAATGTAAGTCGTTAATATGTAGTAGTACTTAATAGTTTATAAACTATAAATTAACTAACTAACATATATGTGCAATAGTGCAACCGAATCATAATTTCCCATCAACACAATAATAATGCGCTATTGGCCAACTCTTAATCTGCACTTGATTCTGGTAATTAATTAATAATACTAATTTATAATACTATTAAAATTTTAATTGATTGAGTTATGTAGTTAATGTAGGTAATTAATTAATCGTGGCTGTTTGTATTATTGTTTATTATTAATTATTTTATTATTTTTAATATTTATTATTATTACTATTTCTGGTGTAGCAAAATTTTGCAAAAAAAAAAAAGGAAGAAGCCCGCGGTTCGGCCTTGCCCGGCCCAACTCGGGCCACGGGCCTCACAATATCAGCCCACCAAAATCAGGGCCATTTTGGCCCGGCCCGACCCGCCCTGCCCCGCCCGTTTGTCAGGTCTAGGAATGGACATAAAATTCGTATTTTTCTGATAAAAGGCTATTTATTATGAATTATTGAAGTTTCAGAAATAAATATTTTTTTATTAAAAATATGGGTGGGCCCCACTTTTGTTTTTTGGTGGAAAAATGCTGAAGTTATAATTGTGGTGTGCGTGAATGGTAGAGGGAAGAGCCACCGGTAGCAGGTTAGTCTGCTTTGGCGTTCTAGAATTTTTCTATAAATAGGGTGCTTAGGTTAGAATTGAAAAGCACACCAAAATAAAAAAATTTCTCTCTCTATAATATCGAGTATATTTTTATGAGTATTTAGATACTTTGAGAGTTGATAAGTAGTACAAGTTTTTTTCAGCATTATATCCAATATTCCAGTTAGAAATTTTATTCTTTTGAGGTAAGAGATGTTATTTTCTTCGTAAATGATGTTATTTCTTTTAATATCATTATACCGAAATATTGGTATGAATTTTATTATAAAAATTTTATCTTTTTATGTCGAGGGTACTATTCACGTATACGACACTATTCACGTATACGGCACTATTCACGATACAGTACTATTCACGAGTACTATTCACGAAGTATGATTATTTTTATGAAATTTTATCTTTTTGTGTCGGGGTTACTATTCACGTATACGACACTATTCAGGAATACGACACTATTCACAGAAAAATTAAATTTTCTTTTTTTGGTCCAAGTTGTCTATTATGGTTATTATTTTGGATTGTATCCATGTTTTGATCTTCATTCTTGAATTTTGCTCCACAATTGATTATTATGGAATATTTTTGAACTTGGATAAACTGAAGTACGAATCCCTAATCTTTGTCCTTTTATCTCACTGGATTCGTTTTTTTTAAAATATTTTCATCATCCTCAGTCCTAAATGGTGATATAACTGAATATCTTTGGCCTGTAGTGCAAAGATGAATGATTACTTGATGAATATCTTTGGCCCGTAGTGCAAAGATGGACAGGTGTTGAGATGAACATGACCAACTGGTAATACAAATGAATATCTTTGGCCCGTAGTGCAAAGATAAATATTTGATTCATGATGTATATTGATTGATGTTACATAGATAAAATATTGATGATGGACTTTTAAATCATAGAAGATAGTAGACTTTATTCTCTACTTAAATCTTCTAATGAATTGTTATTTCCGTTACGAATATTGATCTAAAACTTGTTGTCCATTATACTTTATTTGATTTATTGAAGGCTAACGATAATTTGTTCTATATTATCTTAGTCATAATATTCTTTATTGGGCTAGTTGAGCTCACCCTTTTCTTTTTTGTTCCATTTTTTCTTCTCAGGAGGCGAGAATATAGCGAAAATTAGTCGGGGTGTGGAGTGATGTTTCAGGGCAGTTATTTTAGCAGTCCTCACTAATTTATAAAATAGTATATCAATAATTATAATGAGGACTTATTTGAGTTTGAATATTGTCTAGAAGACAATATTTGTATTTAAACTCATAACATATGTGTTGTCGTATTTTGCATGACAATTGTAATAATGAAGTTGTAATTGTTTTCTGTACCATGTATTTGGCGACTTAGAATAGGTTGTGTGTGTAAGTCCCTAAATTTTATGAAATGAAAGTATCCAATTTTCTTATAATTATTATTCTATTTAATAAATGGTTAAATTGATAAAAGGTTAAAGTTAAGGGTGATATTTGAGAATTTTACAAAGTAAGCAAGTTGATATAAAATATTCGATTGGTCGGGAAGTATTCGTTTTAACAGGGAATATTCGTACGACGACACAATCAATGATGGACCCCACAACGGAAGTATTGTCGTAGATAGAAAACGACAGAAAATATCGTTTTATAAAAATAACGGCAAAAATTATACCGTTAAACTGTTGAACTACCCAGTGATAAAAGTACAGTAATACGCGTGGCTGCATAGTAGCACACGGTATTGATTATTGATGCTTACGTAAGAAGCCACTCAGTTCACTCAATTATTGTTACAGTAATTGTTGCATAGTATCCCATGTTATTTGATTCAATTATTGTCACAGTATCATTTGCATAATATTTTATATTATTAAGTCAATATTTGAGACAACAAAGTTATTGATATTATTATTTGAAATATTGACGATATCTAGAAAGTTCTGTCGAGGAGAGATTTGGCCACATAATTGCGCGTCAATAGGGAGAAATCCATATCGAAAAGCCCCCTCTTTCCTGGGAATGATCTGGTTGTCAAATATTGTGAGTTATAATATTAATGATGAATAATTGTTGAAGTATTAAGAATGTGTTTATTGAAGATAAGTAAATTACAAAAGTTAGAGGGGAATAATGCAAACTTGGAAAACTTTAAGGGTACTAAAGTGTAATAAGTTAAATTAATCTGGACCATTGGTGGTGGTTTTAATAGTAAATCAATCTGGACTGTCGATGGTGGTTTTAATAGTAAATTAATCTGGACCGTCGGTGATGGTTTTAATAATAAATCCATCTGGACCGTCGGTGGTGGTTTTAAAAGTAAATCAATCTGGATCGTCGGTGGTGATTTTAAAAGTAATCAATCTGGACCGTCCGTTTTAATAGTAAATCAATCTGGACCGTTTTTGAATTAGTTACTATTTAGTCATTTCTCCTATAAATAGAAGCTTAATTCTTCTTTCATTCTCACCAATTCACTGAGACTCACAAGAGAAACTATAGATAGCAAGAAGGAGAGTATTCTGCTACTTTACTATTGCAGTATCCAGTCTTCTACTCAGGTAAGGGGTATTATTTATTTCGTATTCATAAGGAATACTATTTTTTCGTATTCATCCTTTAATATGTCGGAATAACCTGTCTACGCGGATTACATACCGTATGACAGGTGAAAATCCATTTGCAGTTTCGTATGTTATTTCTTTTCATATTCTTAAATCTAAACTTACTATGGTAAGTATTGCTTCTATAATCCCTGAAATTAGTGGGATATCCTTGAAGTTTTGCGCTTCATCCAGTATCGTTTTATTGGAATATTGATATGAACTTTCTTATTAAATATCAATATTTTCACCCGGAGTACTATTCACAGATTACTATTCACCCGATTACTATTCGCTAGAATATTATTCACTCGGGTATTCGGGGCACTTTTCATGCTGGGATAATATTATTCATTCGGGTATTCAGGACACTTTTCATACGGGGGTACTATTCACGGGGTACTATTCACAGGGTACTATTCATCGAATTTTTTTTTTTTTCTGTCCAAATTATTTTTGATACATGGATATTATTCTTGAATTTTACTCCACAAAGCAGTATCATGTTGACAATTTAAACATTATTGAATTATGGATAAATTAAATTATAAATCTTTAAAATTTATCCTTTGCTTTCATTTAATTGAATTTTTATATCATTATCATCATCCTCATGCTTATATTGTGATGAAAGTCATCTTTGGCTTACGTGCATATATGGACTGTTGATTAGTATGATTATGACCAGGGATCATTCGGTATAATGATGACCCGTAATGTTACAAATGATGTGGTAAAAGTCCTCATTGACCTGTAGTGCATTGAGGGACAGTGGTTGGTATGATTATGACCAGGGATTATTCGGTATAATCATGATCATTGATGATTACATGAATATCCTTGGCTCATAGTGCAGGGATGATTCGATGATGTGGTTTATTTATTAAGCTGAGTCTCAACGATAAAGTTGATGAAAATCTTTTTAAATCATAGAAGATAGTAGATATCATGCTCTACTTGACTCTTCTAATGGATTGCTTGTTCCGCTGCAGTTAAACTTGTTGTCTATTATATTCTATTAGTTTAACATTGTTGAAGGCTAACGATAACTTATTCTGCATTATCTTAGTCATAATATTTCTTACTGGACTAGTTGAGCTCACCCTTTTGCTTTCATTATTCTCTTTAGAAAATGAGAACATAGCCGGGACTAGTCGGGGAACAGAGTGAAGGTCCGAGATAGCTGTTTTAGTAATCCTCACTATTTAGTGTGATAATAAATGTAATGAGGATTGAATTTGAGTTTGGATATTGTCTATGAGACAATATTCGTGTAAAAACTCTCAGCTCTTGTTGTATAATTAAGTTTGTATTTGTATTCTGTACCATGTATTTGGCGACCCAAGATGGGTGATGTATACCTATTTTCGGGGCGTCACAGTGTGGACCTATTTTGAGGGCGTCACAACAACAAGTCGTTGTTGTAGTTCAGTTAGATTAAACTCTTATTTAATGACTTAGATGTCTTGTATTCAACCCTCACAAGTAGCTATATAGTCTTTATATATGGATTAGTTTTATATTGAATGTAAATTTAAATGATGTAAAATTAAATGTTATAATATAAAATAATAAAGTGTGACCTCGCAATTTAATATCAATATATTTTTTTTGATGGCATGCATATAACAACAATCTTTCAAGTCAAATCTCTGATGAAATTTGGTATATTTGTTGTCGATGGGATTAAGAGAATTGAGCAAACTTGTTGGAACACATTTTTCCTAACAAAACAAGGCATTGGCATTGCATAGAATGTGGCAATGAGCCTAATAATTGCTTTATGCAAATTTTTTCCAAACCAAAAAGTCCCCCTACGCGTCTGGTAATTAACAACTTGTATGATTAGTGTAAGATCCCAATTTTCATAAATAAAGATTAATTTTTTTCTCGAAATATATTTTTGAAAATTATGGTGTAGAATTAATATAATGTTATAAGTTGTGGGTAATATGTACAAATTTTACAAAGTATGCAAGTTGTCATAAAATATTCGATTAGTCGGGGAATATTCGTTTTAACAGAAAATATTCGTACGACGGCACAATCATTGGTGAACCCCACAACGAAATTATTGTCGGAATGAGAAAACGACAGAAATATCTTTTTATAAAAATAACGTCGAAAGTTTTACCGTTAAACTGTTGAAATACCCGGTGATAAAAGTACAGTAATGCGCATGGTTGCATAGTAACACACGATATTGATTATTGATGCTTACGTGAGAAGTCACTCAGTTTTACTCAATTATTACTACAGTAATTGCTGCATAGTATCTCACGTTATTTGATTCAATTATTGTCAATATTTTATATTATTAAATCAATAATTGAGACGACAAAGTTATTCATATTATTATTTGTAATATTGACGATGTCTAGAAAGTTCTATCGAGGAGAGGTTTTGTGACACCCCCAAAATAGGTATACATCACCCATCTTAGGTCGCCAAATACATGGTACAGAATACAAATACAAACTTAATTATACAACAAGAGCTGAGAGTTTTTACACGAATATTGTCTCATATACAATATTCAAACTCAAATTCAATTCTCATTACATTTATTATCACACTAAATAATGAGGATTACTAAAACAACCATCTCGGACCATCACTCTGTTCCCCGACTAGTCCCGACTATGTTCTTATTTCCTGTAGAGAATAATGAAAGCAAAAGGGTGAGCTCAACTAGTTCAGTAAGAAATATCATGACTAAGATAATGCAGAATAAGTTATTGTTAGCCTTCAACAATGTTAAACTAATAGAATATAATAGACAACAAGTTTAACTGTAGTGGAACAAGCAATCCATTAGAAGAGTCAAGTAGAGTATGATATCTACTATCTTCTATGATTTAAAAAGGTTTTCATCAACTTTATCGCTGAGACTCAGCTTAATAAATAAACCACATCATCGAATCATCCCTGCACTATGAGCCAAGGATATTCATGTGATCATCAATGGTCATGATTATACCGAATAATCCCTGGTCATAATCATACCAACCACTGTCCCTTAATGCATTACAGGTCAATGTGGACTTTTACCACATCATTTGTAACATTACGAGTCATGATTACACTAAATGATCCCTGGTCATAATCATACTAATCAACAGTCCATCTATGCATGTAAGCCAAAGATGACTTTCATCACAATATAAGCATGAGGATGATGACAATGATATAAAAATTCAATTAAATGAAAGCAAATGATAAATTTTAAAGATTTATAATTTTATTTATCCAGAATTCAATAATGTCCAAATTATCAACATGATACTGCTTTGTGGAATAAAATTCAAGAATAATATTCATGTATCAAAAATAATTTGGACAGAAAAGAAATAAATTTTTTGGTGAATAGTACCCTATGAATAGTACTTCAGGAATAGTATCCCGTGAATAGTATCCTGGCATGAAAAGTATCCCGAATACCTAAATGAATAGTAACTGGGTGAATAGTAACCCGTGAATAGTACCCTAGCATGAAAATTGCCCTAAATATCCCAGTGAATAATATTCTAGTAAATAGTAACTGGGTGAATAGTAACCCGTGAATAATACCCCGGTGAAAATATTGATATTTAATAAGAAAGTTCAGATCAATATTCCAATAAAACGATACTGGATGAAGCGCAAAACTCAAGGATATTCCATTAATTTCAAGGATTATAGAAGCAATACTTACCATAGTAAGTTTAGATTTAAGAATATGAAAAGAAATAACATACGAAATTGTAAATAGATTTTCACCTGTCATACGGTACGTAATCCGCGTAGACAGGTTATTCTGACATATTAAAGGATGAATACGAAAAAATAGTATTCCTTATGAATACGAAAGAAATAATACCCCTTACCTTAGTAAAAGACTGGATACTGCAATAGTGAAGTAGCAGAATATTCTTCTTCTTGCTCTCTATAGTTTCTCTTATGAGTCTCAGTGAATTGGTGAGAATGAAAGAAGAATTAAGCTTCTATTTATAGAAGAAATGACTAAATAGTAACTAATTCACGAACGGTCCAGATTGATTTACTATTAAAACGTACGGACGGTCCAGATTGATTACTATTAAAACCACAATCGACGGTCTAGATTGATTTACTTTTAAAACCACCATCGACGGTCCAGATTGATTTACTTTTAAAACCACCACCGACGGTCCAGATTGATTTACTATTAAAATCACTACCGACGGTCCAGATTGATTTACTATTAAAACCACCACCTACGGTCCAGATTGATTTACTATTAAAATTACCATCGACGGTCCAGATTGATTTACTATTAAAACCACCACCAATGGCCCAGATTAATTTACTATTAAAACCACCACCAATGGTTTAGATTGATTTAACTTATTACACTTTAGTACCCATAAAGTTTTCCAAATTTGCATTATTCCCCTCTAACTTTTGTAATTCACTTAACTTCAATAAACGCATTCTTAATACTTCAACAATTATTCATCATTAATATTATAACTCACAATATTTAACAACCAGATCATTTCCAGGAAAAAGGGGGCTTTCCGATAAGGATTTCTCCCTATTGGCGCGCAATTAGGTGACCAAACCTCTCCTCAACATAACTTTCTAGACATCGTCAATATTGCAAATAATAATATGAATAACTTTATTGTCTCAATTATTGATTTAATAATATAAAATATTATGCAGATGATACTGTGACAATAATTGAATAAAAAATATGAGAGATATTATGCAGCAATTACTGTAGCAATAATTGAGTATAACTGAGTGACTTCTCACGTAAGTATCAATAATCAATACCGTGTGCTACTATGCAACCGCACATATTACTATACTTTTACCACCGGGTAGTTCAACAGTTAACGGTAAAACTTTCTCCATTATTTTTATAAGAAGATATTTCTGTCGTTTTCTAACTCCGATAATAATTTCGTTGTGGGGTCTACCAATGATTGTGCCATCGTACGAATATTTTCTGTTTAAAATGAATATTTCCTGACCAATCGAATATTTTATAACAACTTGCATACTTTGCAAAATTTATAAATAGTACCCACAACTATAACATTATATCAAAACCACACCATAATATTCAAAAATATATTTCGAGAAAAATTAATCTTCATTTATGAAAGTTGGGTTCTTACAGGTTTGGTCACCTAATTGCGCGTCAATAGGGATAAATCCTTATCGGAAAGCCCTCTCTTTCCTCGGAACGATCTAGCTGTTAAATATTACAAATTATATTAATGATTATAAATGTTGTTAAAAATATTGAGAGAATTTTTATGAAGTATTTGTTGTAAATTTTGGCGTATTATTTGGACCCCCATTTACCCATTTTTTAAAATAATCGGTAGAAGATTCTTCAGTATTTATATATATATAATATTTATGTGTTAGTGTGATGTGTGTGTAATAATGACTGGTCCCACAAGTAAAGAAAAACTAGGGGGAGGAAGAAAATCTAAAGGAATTCACGGGTGGGAGTTTTTTTTCTTATAACATGTGTTTATATATTTATATTATAAAGTTTTGTTTTACTTGAATATTATATTTTTAATTTAAAAAAAAAGACGTCTTTAAATTACAGGATTTCAGCCCGTGAATTTTCAAATGTTGCGTCCGTGAAAAATTCTTAATAGTGCCCCTTCCATTCTCTTATAAATACGATACTTAGTTAGAATTGAAAATCACACCAGAATCAGAAAATTCTTCTTCTATAATATTGAGAGTATTTCTTTGAGTTTTAGAAAGCTTTGAGTGTAGAAAATAATAAAAATTTTCTTCAAGAATATCTCTGCTATACCAGTCGGAATACTCTTCTTTTTAAGGTAAGGGATATTATTTTCGTTCAATATTCGTAAGAAATAATATTTTCTTTCATACTCTGTAGTATGTAACAAATATTATTTCGTTTCAGATTCCGAATTCTATACTCATTTTGTTAAAGTTTTGGCTTCTACACTCCATAAAATTAGTAGAATATCCTTGACATTTGTGCTTCATCTAGTATCTTTTCATGAAAATATTATTCTGAGCATTCTTGATAAATTTGAAGCTTTTCATGCCGGAGTACTATTCACGGGATACTATTCAATTGAGTACTATTCACCCGGGATACTATTCATGATAAAAATTAATTTCTTTTCGGTCCAAATCATTTTTGATATAATATTATTCTTGAATTTTACTCCACAAAGCAGTATCATGTTAACAATTTGGACATTTTTGAATTCTGGATAAATTAAATTACAAATATTTAAAAATTTATCCTTTACTTTCATTTAATTGAATTATTATATCATTGTCATCATCCTCATGTTTATATTGTTATGAAAGTCATCTTTGGCTTTACGTGTATAGATGAACTGTTGATTGGTATGATTATGAACGAGGATTATTCGGTGTAATCATGACCGTAATGTTACAAATGATGTGGTAAAAGTCCTCATTGGCCCGTAGTGCATTGATGGACAATTGTTGGCATGATCATGACCATTGATGAATACACGAATATCCTTGGCTGTAGTGCATGGATAATTCGTGGTTGTGATACTAATGAATATCATTGGCCCGTAGTGCAGGGATGATTCGATGATATGGATTATTTATTAATCTGAGTCTCAGCGATAAAATTGATGATAAACTTTTAAAATCATAGAAGATAGTATATATCATGCTCTAATTGACTCATCTAATGGATTGCTTGTTCCGCTGCAGATAAACTTGATGTTTATTATATTTTATCAGTTTAACACTGTTAAATGCTAATGACAATTTATTCTGCAATATCTTAGTCATAATATTTCTTATTGGGCTAGTTGAGCTTACCCCTTGCTTTCATTGTTCTCTTCAGGAAATGTGAATATAGCTAGGACGAGTCGGGGAATGGAGTGATGGGCCAAGATGGTTGTTTAGTATTCCTCACTATTTAGTTTGATAATAAATGTAATGTGGATTGAATTTGAGTTTGGATATTGTCTAAAAGATAATATTCGTTTAAAAACTCTCAGCTACACTTTTGTCGTATTGTATAATTAAGTTTTCATTTGAATTTTTTACCATGTATTTGGCAACTCAAAATGGGTGATGTATACCTATTTTGGGGGCGTCACCGTTGGTATCAAAGCTTAGAGATATGATCCTTGGCTAAGATGTGAGACTAGAACTAGGGGGAGAGACGGGGATATCCTTCGCTAGTATGACCTACCTAAGTTTATTTGTTATTTAATTGGTCGGTCAGAATATAGGGATAATATATGGCATGTCAATTAACCCTTATTTTGTGGCAGTGTTTGAAAATGACATCCGCGAATGTTGAGATAAGCAATGGAGCACATGAGACCGTTGAGTCACCAACGATCAATACTCAGGATAATGTGCATCAGAAAGGCAATAATCCTTAGGAAAATAACAACACTGACCAAATGATGAACGATGGGATATTCAGAGGCTTTATGCAATTCATGCAATATCAGGCAAGAACGACACTTGTTCAAAATGCAGGTGGAAATGCTGGCAACTCTCGGATGGTCATCGCTAAGCAGTTTAAGGAGTTGGGACCACCAGAGTTTTTGGGAGAGCCAAAACCACTTAAGGCAGAGACGAGGAAAAAGAAGATAACCAAGATATTTGATGTCTTGGGATGCTCCGAGGAGAAAAAGGTTCCCTTTGCTACCTTCATGTTGCGAGGAGAGGCAGATTACTGGTGGAAATCTGTAAAGCGTACTCAGCTTGCCGCACTGAAGATGTCTTGGGAGAAGTTCCAAGAACTGTTCAACGACAAATACTTTTTCGAAAGTATTCGTCACATGAAGGAGGTATAGTTCATCAAACTGGAGCAAACCAATATGACCGTGTCGTAGTACGAAACTAAGTTTGGCGAGTTGTCTCGGTTTGCGTTCCACTTGGTTGATAATGAGGAGAGAATGACATGGATGTTTATAAGAAGTTTGTGTTGGGAAAGTTCATATTTTGATTTGATGTTTAAAGTAAATGCTCATGATTATGCAAAGTCCTTCAAGGAATATATGTACAAGGACTTAGTGATAGATCAAATTTGTTAGGTTGATCTAAGCTTTTAATGTTTATCATTCTGTAAATTAATGTATAAATAAAGAGATCAAAGATGTTAGGTTGATCTTGAGATGTAATAGATAGGCTTCTAAGAGATTGTAGTGTATCGAGCTAATCAAGATTGCAGAAGCCAAGGCAGAATTGTAGAGCATCGAGGATCAAAGTGTGCTGCCTTGAAGGGCCTCTTTGAAAATCGTAGAGTGGTCCCAACGTTTTCCGAGCCAACTCAAAGATCGTAGTATGCTCTTGAAATCGTAGAGTCCGCAATACAAGCAAGCAAAGATTGGAGTGTGCCAACCCTTAAGAGAAATCGTAGTGTTCTCATCTGGCAGTCACGCATTAAGGTGGCAAGACACCTCGATCTGAATCGTTGAGTATCATATGCCTGCGTCAGAAGCATCAAGCCTTACCTAATTGTTTAAAGATAAATTCCAACAAATGTGGAATGGGTTATAAACGTTGAAGTACTCACCAGTCCCAATGACATAAAAGATATCCTTAGTATGCAATAAAGAAGCGTATTGAAAAAGCTAAGGAAAGGACCATGGGTCAGAGGAAAACACATTTTCAGGTGTTAGGTGAGAAAGCAGTCTGCTGTGTCAGTGGGCCAGAATGCAATTCAGAAGATGTGCAGAAAAGTCTCCATCAAAGTTCAGAAATGTCAAATGCATTTAATGCTTCAACGGATAGATTTCAAGGATCACATATATGCGAAACACTAACAGACGAAGAAAAACAATCAAGCATTGAACAAAACGTTGAAGAACACTCAACGCTCAACTCTACGATCTGAGAAAAGGAGAAAGCTTGCTCAGCTACTCAGTTCTTTCGAACAAGTGCTTAACGGCAACTGAGTAGCACCAACCAAGAACTCAACAACTACCAATCAACTGAAGTAAGAGTTCCAAGTCAGGAGGACTTGAAGAGTTCTAAGTGAACTGAGAAGAACCAAGTCTGCTAGACTTGAAGAGTTCAAAAGTGAACTAAGAAGTACCTAGATTGCTGATCTAGAAGGAATCTGTTAGATTAAGAAAGTGTAAAGATATCCTTAGTGGATTTCCTACTCAAAGAGTAAAAGAGTGGACTAGGAGCTTTAAGTGCTCTGAACAACTTAAAATTGTTGTGTCTCTTATATTTTTGCTATAATTGCTATATCTGCTATAACTGTTATAACTGCCTCACTCTCATTAACTCACTATATCTAAAAGGAAAAAAATAAACTAATCTTAATTCCGCTGTGTTTGAATCATTATTAAAACTAACAAAGTAAAACGAAAAGAATTTTAAATATCTATTCAACCCCGCCCCCCTTCTAGATAACTATTGTGCCTCCGGCAACTAACAATTGGTATCAAAGCAGGTTCTACCATAGAGCATACAAAGCTTAAGTAGATCCAATGGCACATCTGCCTAGCGAATCAAAGACTGGAGGAGGCAGCAAGCCACCAATGTGCAATAAAGGTAAATTCGCCAACTAGAAAGTTCGGATGCAAGCATACATGGATTCAATAGATGAAGATCTATTTGAAACTGTTCAGAATGGGCCATACGTTCCAACAAAGCTTGCACCAACTATAGACGATCCAAACAGATTACAAATTAAAGTCAAAGAGGAGTGGACAGATAACGAAAAGAGAGTTGTTCAACTTGACAAAAAGGTCAAGAACATTTTATTCCAATCATTAGAAGATGATCTGTTCGAAAATGTGGTCAACAGCAAAACAACAAAGGAGGTTTGGGAAGCATTGCTCATCATGCACGAAGGAACAGAAGAAGTCAGAGAAAATAAACAATCTCTTCTGACTCAGCAGTACGAAATGTTTGCACACGTTCAAGGAGAAAACGTCACTGCCACCTACGAGAGATTCAATGTACTGCTCAACTCTCTACGAGCCTATGGAAAGATCTACTCTAATAAAGATCTGATCATAAAATTCATGAGAGCCTTACCAAGCAAGTGGGATGCCAAAACCACTGCGATTAGAGAGTCAAAAAATCTTCATGAGATGACTGTTCAACAGTTATATGGCAACCTTCTTACATACGAACTGGAGCTGACTCAACGAGCAGAGACTCTATCAGAAGGAAGAAAGAAGGATAAGGGTGTTGCTCTCAAAGCAACTGAACACATCTCCAAATTCAGCACCGAGAATGACTCTGACTATGATGAAGATGATGATGAGGACTTTGCAAAGCTGGTGAAAAGACTCAGAAGGTTCATGCGTCAAGGCAAAATCGGTAAGCCAAAGAAAGTCAGCAATTATAGCAGCCAGGAGCAGATGAATGATCTATGCTACAACTGCAAGAAGCCTGGCCATTTCATTGCTAACTGCAACAAACCCCTCAGAGAAGAACTAAAGAAAAAATTACATCCAAAGAAGGAATACAAAGGCAACAAAAGGCCTCAGAAGAAAGACAAAGGCCTTGTAGCTGGAGGATCGTGGAGTGATTCAGACAATGACTCAACTCCCGAATCTGGAGACGATGAAGATCCTCAAATGACAAATCTGTGCCTGATGGCCAAAAATGCAAAGGAAAAACAGAACTCTAAAATACATGAAGTAAGCATCGATGAGGTATTTGACTTTAACTCTCCTAATGTAGACATTGATGATTTAAGAACTGCACTGCATGACATAACATCTGATCCACATCAATACATGAAGTGGTTCAGAGTTCTGTTGAAAGATTATTCACTTCTTCAAGAGGAGAAAAAGAAAGCTCAAGAAGAACTAAAAACAGTCCTTCTAAGTACTGACTCTCTCTCCAAGCTTGAGGCTGAGAATAAGCTCTTAAAATAGACCAGTGAGCTCAATGTACAAAGATAGTCAAATCTAACCTCTAAAATTGAGGAACTAGAAAAAACTATCTCTACATGGAATAAATCCTCATCATCTATGGACTCCCTGCTCTCTAGTCAGAGAAGTGCATCTGACAGAACAGGCTTAGGCTTTGGGGAATCCACCTCAGAGCCATGTGTGGAAAAAATAAAGGAAACTAGCATTAGTAATGGTTTAAGTTTTAGTAGAGGCATTACATTTGTAAAATCCTCACAGAAGGAAGAACCAGCCCAACCCTGCTCTACTGATTCAATCCATATTCCAAGGAGTAAAGGATCTCATGTTGGTCTGGGTTTCAGAAAAGAGAAGAGTAACTTAGCCACTACTCACCAACCTCGAAGGATCGTAGAGTCGAGTAAAACCAACTCTACAAACCAACTGGGTAGGTACAGTAGAGGTAAGATACACTCCTCACAAATCATGAAACACAAGGACACATGGAAAAAGGAAAATTAGGTTAACAGAAGGATAACTAAAGATCCACAAAAGTCCAAATGGAGGAAGAATTCTCACACACACACAGGCATGCATCATATTAGATGTTTTGTGTGCAATAGAGTTGGTCACAAGACTGCAAAATGCTATTATAATTCCATGCATGTAAGACCCAAAATCAAGTAGATTTGGGTTCTCAAGGGTACTAACAAAGTAGGATCCATGTAAGTATGGGTACCAAAATGAAAGTTTAATGTTACCACAGAAAAAGAGCTTCACAATCACAACCTGGTATCTGGACAGTGGATGTTCAAGGCACATGACTGGGAATAAAGCCCTTCTGTCTAACTACATAGAGAAGGAGGGTCCTTCAGTCATCTTTGGAGACAATAGCTCTGGCAAGACAAGAGGATATGGCTCAGCTGGGAATGGTGTAGTGTCCTTCAGTAAAGTGGCATATGTGGAAGGACTACAACACAATCTTCTAAGCATAAGCCAACTCTGCGACAAGGGTCATCAAGTAACATTCCTCAACAATCAATGTCAACTCAGAGATTTGAAGACATCTGCTGTAAAGCTAACCGGGACAAGAGAAGGGAATGTTTACACAGTAAATCTTGGACAACTGAGCTCAGACGAGACAATATGCTTTCTGGCTAAAGCATCTGAAGAAATGAGCTGGCTTTGGCATAGACGATTGTCTCATCTCAACTTCAAGAGCATGTCCAAACTGGCCTCAAAAGATCTAGTAACAGGCTTACCCAAGTTCAGCTTCGTCAAAGAAAGGCCTTGCAATGCCTGCCAACTTGGAAAGCAGAACAGAAGCTCATTCAAGAGCAAAACTTCCAACTCAATTGACAATCCCTTGTAGCTGTTTCACATGGATCTGTTTGGGCTAATTCCAACAATGAGCCTTGGAGGGAAGAGATACTCACTGGTCGTAGTGGATGACTACACCAGATTTACATGGGTATTCTTTCTAACCTCGAAAGATGAAACAAGCTCCCAACTGATCAAGATGTTCAGACTGGTGATGAACGAGAAAGGGGAAAAAATCAAGGTTATAAGGAGTGATCATGGCAGAGAATTTGACTTCACAGAAATGGACCAGTTCTGCACAGACAATGGAATTAGTCACAACATCTCAGCTCCGCGAACTCCTCAACAAAATGGAGTAGCTGAGAGAAAGAACAGAACGTTGATAGAGGCTGAAAGAACTCTACTAGCAGCAGCACATCTTCCTGAATACTTCTAGGCAGAAGCCGTCAACACTGCATGCTACACTCAGAACAGGTCACTGATACACTCTACAATTAAGAAGACACCCTACGAATTGTGGAAAGGAAGAAAGCCAAATGTCAGCTACTTCCATGTATTCGGCTGTGCATGCTACATTTTCAACAATGGGAAGCAGTATCTGACAAAGTTCCAACCCAAGTCGGATGAAGGAATCTTTCTTGGTTATGCCACTGACAGTAAGGCCTATAGAGTGTTCAACAAGAAAACACTGAGTGTGGAAGTCTCGATCCACATCATCTTTGATGAAACAGACCTGGACAAAACAGTATCTCAAGACATTACGAACGACAGTCTAGACTCAACGAATGAAGTCGTCGAGCCCAACACCACGATCGTAGTGCCAGATAATGAAATCGTTGAACAAGGGAGTGAGATCGTACAGAGGTCTGCACAAGACAACGAACCCTCACATTAAGAAGCAAAAATTGATCTTGAAGATCTCAGACAAGAAGGCATCAGGACATATGTTCCAACAGGAAACAGATGGGCAAGAGACCACACTCAAGATTTGATCATTGGAGATTCGAATGCAAGAGTCAAAATAAGGGTTACCACACAAAATGAATGTTTCTATCTGAGCTTCCTGTCATAAATGGAACCAAAGAAGATAGAGGATGCTATGAAAAACTCCAGCTGGATAGAAGCCATGTAGGAAGAATTTAATCAGTTTGAAAGAAGCAAAGTATGGAGATTGGTTTCAAGACCAAAAAGTTATCTTGTCATTGGAACCAAATGGGTCTTCAGAAATAAGATGGATGAAGATGGAGTAATAACCAGGAATAAGGAAAGACTAGTGGCCAAGGGTTACTCTCAGGAAGAAGGCATTGACTACGATGAGACATTTGCGCCTGTTGCCAGACTAGAAGCCATCAGAATATTCCTTGCCTTTGCTGCTCATATGAAGTTCAAAGTCTTCCAGATGGATATCAAAAGTGCATTCCTAAATGGTGAACTTCAAGAAGAAGTATATGTAGAGTAACCTCCAGGTTTCATCAATCCATCTCTTTCCAATTATGTCTATAGATTAGACAAAGCCTTATATGGTCTTAAACAAGCACCTAGAGCATGGTATGAAACACTAACTAACTTTCTTATTGAAAATAGGTTCACTAGAGGTAGAGTAGACACCACATTATTTCTTAGAAAGCATAAAGACAAAGTTTTATTAGTTCGAATTTATGTTGATGATATTATTTTTGGTTTTACTGATGAAAAGTTATGTAAGAGATTCTCCAAGCTTATGCAGAGCAAATTTGAAATGAGCATGATGGGTGAGCTGAACTTTTTCCTTGGACTGCAAGTGAAGCAGACTGATGAAGGAATATTCATAAACCAAGCCAAGTACATTAAGGACTTTCTTAAGAAGTATGGCATGGAATCAACCTCTCCCATGAAAACCCCAATTGCTCCTGCAACCAAGCTTGACAAAGATGAAAAAGGTAAAAGTATTGATATAACTCAATACAGAGGTATGATAGGGTCTCTTCTATATCTTACTGCCAGTAGACCAGATATAATATTTGCGACATGCATATGTGCTAGATTTCAGGCTAATCCTAAGGAATCACATTTAACTGCTGTAAAGAGGATATTCAGGTATATCAAGGGTACACCCCACTTGGGGCTTTGGTATCCCAAGGACTCCTCATTTGAACTAACATGATATACAGATGCTGATTTTACAGGATACAAAATAGACAGAAAAAGTACCAGTGGCACCTGTCAATTGCTAGGAAACAGACTTGTGTCCTGGTTTAACAAGAAGTAAAACTCAGTATCTACTTCAACTGCAGAAGCTGAATATATTGCTGCTGGCAGCTGCTGTGCTCAGATCCTATGGATGAAAAACCAGCTAGCAGACTATGGGTTTGAATTCAAATCCATACCTATTCACTGTGATAACACAAAAGCCATAGCAATAACCCATAATCCTGTCATGCATTCTAGGACCAAGCATATAGAAATAAGATATCATTTCATTAGGGATCATGTGCAAAATGGAACCATATCCTTACAATACATACCTACCGAAAACCAACTTGCTGATGTCTTTACAAAGCCTCTAGATGAATCCAGGTTTAACAAATTAATAAGTGATCTAGGCATGCTAAATTTACAACCACGAAATCTATGCTCTAGTTTGTGCTAACCATGCAGATATAAAGGCTACGTTTGAAATCATAGACATGACCAAAGGAAGTCCACGATCGTAGAGTTGCAGTGACATGAAAGACAACGATCATAGTACAGACTCAACGATCGTATTGCCAACTCAATGATAACAGAGCTCCATAAACATAACAAAGAAGCATCATGTGATGACAAAGTTCAACAAATCTAAGCAATCTCTCTCTGTCAAGCGCCTCAGGAACAAGCATAACCCTTGATTCACTCTATGTGGTTGGCCCTTCATGAGCAACCTTAAACCGAGAAGAATGATAAGTCAAAAGTTCATCACAAGGACCCGGGCATACTCGACGATTGCAGAGCAGACACGACGATCGCAGTTTAGACCCGACAATTGCAGAGTAGATTCGACAATTGCAGAGCAGACTTGATGATCATCAAGGCTACCTCAATGATCGTAGTCTTTCCAAAAGATACATTAGCTCAGAAGGAGCTAAGGGCAAATCAGTACATTCCTCATTAGTCAAATTTGTAGAGCCAAGCAGAATTTGACACATGCCCCACTAAACAAATGGAGAGAGGGAAGTTACAAGTATAGTTTGAAAATGCCTTTTTGAAATCAGAAGTTTAAAAATCTCATCTCTCTCTCTCTACAAGCAGAAATCCTAACTTTTAGAAAAGCTCAAGCAATCATACACTGCGCAAAGAAATCAATGGCAGCCTCAAACGTCATCTCTAGTTACAGACTCTACTTCGATGAGTTCAAGACAGTTGACCCCAAATTTCTCAAAACTCTGTCGATGATAAAGAAAGCCGGTCTTGAAGAAGCTCTGGGTACGAACACATAGATCTACCTCAAGCTGATAAAGGAATTCTATAGAAATGGGATGTTCGAAAATGATGTCATCACTACGAGGGTCAAGGATGTGGAAATCAAGCTCAAAGCTGAGGACATCAACCTAGCCCTAGGTTTCAAAATTGAAGGGTTTTCGTTTATGGATGGCATCGATTTCCATGAAGGACTTAGAAGGATGCATCACAAGAAACTCCCCACTGTCAAAGGATACAAGAAGAAGGAATTTCCTCAGAGGTACGAATTTTTGGCAGACATTGTGGGAAAGTGCATATGCTGCAAGAGCTCAGGCCACAATTCTGTAAACGAGGTGTAACTCAAGCTCGTGATAGCCATCAGTTGTGGGATACAACTTAACCATGGAGCCTTACTGCTTGAATGGATTGGGAAGTGGATTCTCAGCTCGAAGCAGTCAAAGAGCTCTAGAAAGATGCTCTACGGGCGATTCATCAGTATCATTCTATAATCTACTTTGGGTGATAAGATAGGGGATGATGAAGGAGAATCAATCAATCCGAACAGACGAATGACCCAGCAACTGTTCGAGAACTGGAAAAGGAATCCAGCAAAAAATGTACGTATGTTGTCTGAGTCCAGTGGAAGGACTGCTGATGCAAGGGAGTCAGCGATTCCTGAAAACATGTCTGTGGTCAAGGAGACTGAAGAAGATGAAGAAGAAACCAATAAGGAAGAACCCACTGCCCTGATCAGAAAAAGCAAGGGCAAGAGAAAGCTAAAGGCTAGAATGGCAGAAGAACCCCAAAGATCAACCACTGATATACCTATAGAGTCTTCTGACATTGAGACTCTGAGGATCCTAAGAAGAAAAGAACAGCAGGCTGAGGCAGATAAAGATAAAGCTACCATATCACAGCTGCTGAAGAAGAACAAAATCAGTCACAAGGCCAAGAGGCCATCTGTCTCTTCGATCGTAGAGTCTCTACCGATCGTAGAGACCAGATTGAACACCTCGACCAAGGGAGTTGTTGCACCGGATATTCTGGCTGATCAACAGGACAGAGCTGAAGCTGAAGAAAGTACTGAGGTTGTGGCTCAGCCTAGAAAATCAAGAAAAAATTGATTAAAAAGTACATCCTTATCAATGAAGGAGTACTCAAAAAGGAAGACAAAAAGATGTCTGCTAAAAAGGAACTATCCAAAGAAAGCCAAAAGGACATAGCTCAAGCTGAGGGGGAGATACCTGAAGTTCTCACCCTAGAAGATGCTCCAGCTGAGGGGGAGCCACTAGTCCTACAGATGGATGATCATGTTGAGGGGGAGCCTCATGATATCCTCATGATAGAGGAAGCTACTTCTGCAGAAAATGAGAGAGAACCAGAGCAAGAACAAAATGAAGTCATTAATATAGTGGAACCCTTGAACGAAGATAGAGAAGAGGACGAAGATGATGAGGTCGAAATTATAGTTGTGGGCTGTGATGAGTATAGGAAAGCTAACTACGAGCAGCTGTTCTTCTATCTACCCATGATGCCTTTTCATCAAGCTCAAATTCTAAACTCCTGGAATCAAATGTTTTGGAGCTTCAAAGAATATCCAGCCATCTTTATGCTAGCTCATGGATTTCTAGGCAACTTCAACTTTGCCAAACAGCTACTCACAAATAGCCCCTCTTCCAAAATTATGCATGAGGTATTATCTATCCCAACCTTTTTCAGAGTTAATCACTATCCATTATCCTTTTTCAGTCAATTTTATGAATTCCCAAGATGGTTGGAAGTGGTCCTTACTCTACTAAATCAACTCCCAGTTACAGAATCCCAAAATTTTGTTACTGATGAACCATATATACCCAACTTCATATTAATCCCAACACCACTCCTCTCTACGATTACTGACTCTAGCCCCATCGTAGAGTGCCACGCTCAAATCATAGAGCCACCTACTCCAGAAGCCCAAACACAAGCCCCTCCATCAGATATTCCCTCCTTGTCCTCAAATAAATACTTCAACCTTGATCTTGCTCTCTACACCTTGCAAGATCAATACACAAGAGTTCCTCCTCCTCCTCCTACACCAAACAATCCACAACTCAGTGAACTCCTTTCAAATCTGCCCACCAAATTTGAGTTGTCAGAAGTGTCGAAGAAAGTAATCAAGGACATAGATGACAGTCTTGAAACTCACATTGAACTCATTCAACTGAGACTGACTAAAATGATCAATGTTGCCAATGATCTCCCAAGCACCCTAAGCTCTGAGCTCACAAAGAAGCTTAGGGAAATCATAAAAGAAATGGTAAAGAGCATAAATGACAGGGATCAGATCCACTTTCAAGCAGCTAAACGTCACAGGGATGTTATTCTTGTCTTACAGACGACTCAAGAAGTCCAAAATAAACTTATGTTGGACAGCATCGTCAATCTTTAAACTGCCGTAAAAGAATTCCAAGCTTTTTTCATAAGCCAAGGACAGCAGACTGACAATATCCTAGACATCCTCCAACGAAGGGAAGCTCGATCTGATGCTCTAATCAAAGAAAATCGAGAGGACATTGCTCAAACCCAAAGTCAACTCAACGAGCTTGTCCAAGGAGTGACTCGCCTCTCAGAAGACATTTGAACCTTTGATGCTGACATAAATGGGGAGAATAAAGGGAAAGGAGATCAAGGCAAAGGCAAAGGCAGAGGCACATTCTTAGTTCAATCATCAAGGAGTCCTCCTCCAAGACAGTATCACCAATAGACTCCACGATCTGGCCATCAATCTCAATGATCTAATCAGGAGCCAATTATCATGGCTTAACCATTAAGGAGTTTAGGGCCAACTTTCAGCTCACAAGAAGTGGCCACCACAGGCCTAAGAATGCCAATTGGAGATCCTGTATTCATGAATAGGCATGATCACAATCCTGGGCTAAGCCCAAGTGAGCTGGAAGATCTAGTCAGGAGAGATGAAGAAAGAAGGAAAATAAGGGCTGAGGAGTATGCCAATCCTCCACGCAAAAGATCAAAGAAATAGAGATAAGTGAAAGTTTAAATTCTTATTGATGTAAAGCTAAATTGTAATATCTATTCCTCAAACATCAATAAATTCATGCTTATTCTCTAAAAATTTCAGCTGCTCACTGAAATATTAAGTCATATTTACTCTCCTGCAAATGCATCTAGAAACTAATAATTATGACAACAAATCTCCTTGTTTATGTCAACATCAAATAGTGGGAGATTGTTGGGAGAGTGCATATTTTAATTTGATGTTTAAAGTAAATGCTCATGATTATGCAAAGTCCTTCAAGGAATATATGTACAAGGACTTAGTGATAGATCAAATTTGTTAGGTTGATCTAAGCTTTTAATGTTTATCATTCTGTAAATGAATGTATAGATAAAGAGATCAAAGATGTTAGGTTGATCTTGAGATGTAATAGATAGGTTTCCAAGAGATTATAGTGTATCAAGCTAATCAAGATTGCAGAAGCCTAGGCAGAATCGTAGAGCATCAAGGATCGTAGTGTGCCTGCCTTGAAGGGCCTCTTCGGGAATCGTAGAGTGGTCCCAACATTTGCCGAGCCAACTCAAAGATCGGAGTATGCTCTCGAAATCGTAGAGTCTGCAATACAAGCAAGCAAAGATCGGAGTGTTCCAGCCCTTAAGAGAAATTGTAGTATTCTCATCTGAAAGCCAAGCATCAAGGTGGCAAGACACCATGATCGAAAACGTAGAGTATCATTTGTCTACGTCAGAAGCATCGAGCCTTACCCATTTGTTTAAAGATAAATTCCAACAAATGTGAAATGGGTTATAAACGTTGAAGTACTCACCAGTCCCAATGACATAAAAGATATCCTTAGTATGCAACAAAGAAGCGTATTGAAGAAGCAAAGGAAATGACATGGGTCAGAGGAAAACACCTTTTCAGGTGTTAGGTGAGAAAGCAGTCTGCTGTGTCAGTGGGCCAGAATGCAATTCAGAAGATGTGCAGAAAAGTTTCCATCAAAGTTTAGAAATGTCAAATGCATTTAATGCTTTAAAGGATGGATCCAACGGATAGATTACAAGGATCACATATATGCGAAACACTAACAGACGAAGAAAAACAAGCAAGCATTGAACAAAACGCTGAAGAACACTCAACGCTCAACTCTACGATCTGAGAAAAGGAGAAAGCTTGCTCAGCTACTTAGTTCTTTCGAATAAGTGCTTAACGGCAACTGGTAGCACCAACCAAGAACTCAACAACTACCAATCAACTGAAGTAAGAGTTCCAAGTCAGGAGGACTTGAAGAGTTCTAAGTGAACTGAGAAGAACCAAGTCTGCTGGACTTGAAGAGTTCAAAAGTGAACTAAGAAGTACCTAGATTGCTGATCTAGAAGGAATCTGTGAGATTCAGAAAGTGTAAAGATATCCTTAGTGGATTTTCTACTCAAGGAGTAGAAGAGTGGACTAGGAGCTTTAAGTGCTCTGAACCATTTAAAATTATTGCGTCTCTTATATTTTTGCTATAATTGCTATATCCGCTATAACTTTTATAACTGCCTCACTCTTATTAACTCACTATATCTAAAAGGGAAAAACAAACTAATCTTAATTCCGCTGTGTTTGAATCATTATCAAAACTAACAAAGTGAAACGAAAAGAATTTTAAATATCTATTCAACCCCCCTTCTAGATAACTATTGTGCCTCCAGGAACTAACAGTTTGAAACCCGAGATACGTTAATACCTAATTTCTCACAAACTGTGTTTGTATTCAGATGTTGTAAATAGGGCTCAGTTATTGGAATGCAATAATGAGTCAACCCAACTAAGAGAGAGCAGCCCGCAAAATGATAATACCAGTGGTAGCAGTCATCAAAGCGGTGACAACAAACGTGGAGGGAATCAACATGACAGAAATGGTAACCACTTCGGTGGTAATTGTGACAACCCCAAAATAGGTCCATTCCACCCAACCCATTCTGAGTCGTCAAATACATGGTACAGAAAACAACTGTAACTTTATTACAACAATTGTCGTGCAAAATACAACAACACATATGCTGTGAGTTTGGATACAAATATATACCAAATGTGACTCATGTTCCAACCGTGGACATCACCTCACAATGACACCTTACATAAAGGTATAGTCAAAAACTGTTTTAGAAATTAGAATCTTTGAGAAGTGCTCAAGGAAACCTTCTTACATGGGAGGCCACGCGTCTAGGTTATGATAGATATCATATGGCCACAGAATTATCCTTGGTTGACCCAATAGACCCCAAAGAAAAACGAGAAGATTACTATCATATTCTTCCCAATGGTGAGTCTTCTCTTGACTTATCATTATCTCCACTATCTCTAATTGAGAATTATACTTCAAACAAACACCAAGATTATATAGGTAGTGCCCATAGATATACTCAGCAAGTGGATGAGCACAACCCTGTCTTATGATGACACGAGGTTGTATGTCATTAGACATCTTGTATGATAGTGACAAAACACCCTTCCAACGTTGGGTTCGCCTCACCCTATTTTCTTCACCAAATATAACTACTAAATGATGACCACCGTTCTATTCCCTTGTTACCCCCGCTCGACCCAGCTACACTCTTATTACCTGAAAGGAATTGTGAAGCAAAAGGGTGAGCACAACTAGCTCAGTAAAGAATATCATGACTAAAGATAATTCAATTATCAATAGCCTTCATCAACAATAAATCAGAGATTTAGAACATATGGTAAATGATAAAAATTTCAACCATAGTTGCAGCGGAACGAGCAATCCATTAGAAGAGTCAAATAGACTATAAAGTCTATTATCTTCTCCATGTTAAAAATCCACCAACAATATTTTATCCATGTAACATCACTCAACAGTTCCTTTCCACAATCATATGAATAACTCATAATCATAATTGTGACTATAAATTTTTCTTCGCACCCAGGACGAAGAATAGTTTCATCACCTGTCTTTACCTGAAACATCAAAGATCATGGTTATACCAAATCACAGTTCCTGTTTATAATCATACTAACAAATCCATCTTTGCACTACGGGCCAAAGATATTCATCAACAAACCATCTTTGCACTACGGGCCAAAGATATTCATCAACAGGCCATCTTTGCACTACATGCCAAAGATATTCATCAACAATTCATATTTGCACTACAGGCCAAATATATTCATATCTCAAAGAAATATATAATCATTTCAGAATTTATATAAACAATAATTATAACCATGTTGATCAATTCACCTTTGCACTTGAGCTTAAGATATTCAATTATAAATTCAATGGTCATGATCATACCAGTCACAATTCAACTTTGCACTACAGGCCAAAGAGAACCCTAGTCATGATCATACCAATAATCTACCCATCTTTACACTCCAGTGAAAGAGAATTTCAACATCAGGGTTATAAAAATGTTATATATGATGATAAAAATAATATGATCAACATATAGTTTTAATCTCAAGAGTAATATTCGTAACTCATGAATAGTAAATCGTGAATAGTAACTCGTGAATAGTAACCTCGACATAAAAGATAGAAATTCCACAATAAAATCCATACCAATATTTCGGTATAATGATATTGAAAGAATAACATTACTTAAATTTATAAACAATTTATTTTAATTGTTTACACTTTACTAATTAATGCATTTAATCATCATAAAATGCCAACTCTTACAATTTCATCATCAATAACCAAAACCCTCATCAAAAATCTGCATATACCTCATATAGGATTCTCAAGCCATAAAATCCTATTTTCTAATTTTCTTTCTTCACAAAACATATTTAATTCATTTACTCATAACTAGACTATTTTCATGAAAAATACCAAATCAGTTCCAAAAATATTTTTTTTCTGGGATTTAGCATAATATAGTCCCATAGTGAACATATATTTTTCTCAGAATTTTTAAAAGTCATTTACTATTTTTCATATGGCCAAAATAGCCGAATATTTAGACATTTATCAAAAATTGTACTTTTGTCTAAAAATTCTGAAATTTACAGAGTATACTTCTATCATATACATGTACTCCCAATAAAAATTTCATCAATTTTGGAGTTAACCACAAGGAATTATAAGCTGTTACTTTTAAAATAGTCTTTTCTCATAAAATTCATAACTCTCAATCTATACATCCAAAAATCATCATTTTTGGACACAATCAAGAAAACTCATCAAAATATCATTTCAAATTTTTTCAGAATTTTTGAAGATCAGAAAAATTACGAAACTGAAAATCATAACAACCCTTAAAATCCCTTAATATCCCTTACTATCCCTTACCTCAAAAGAGCAGTACTTCTGATCGGTATAAGGCTGAAGGAAACTTGCACTGATGAATAGCAACTCACCAAGTATCTAAATACTCACAAAATACACTCAATAATCTAGAGAGAGAAAGAGAGAAAGCTTATGTTTCTGGTGTGATTTTCAATTCTAACTTAGCCCTCTATTTATAGGAAAATTTTGGTAGGTTTGACCTGCAACCTGATGGCTTTACCTGCTACTATTCCCACCCACCACATTTGAAATATAATTCAGCACATTTCTTCACCAACCACAAGTGGGGCCCACCAATTCTAGAATTTTCCACCAAAATGATAAACTCCGAAAATTCAATAATTTCTGAACCAGTCATCTCGTAAAATTCATAATAAATCATACGTTCATTTTTAACGGTTCAAAATTTATGGACATATACTCAACTTATATATGTATAACATATCCAAAAATTACCACGATCCAACGGTCGGATTAAAAATTATAACCCCCGTAAAATATCTCAAAAACCCTGATTTTTAATACCTCCATTCCGACAAAAATATTGATAAAAACCTCAACATTAACTCCTTCATTTTTAACCACAAAAATATATCCCTCATTTATATCCACATAATATAAATATTTCCTTATCATATGAATCAATAATTAATTATTCACAAATAATATTACAGAATCACATTTATGACAACCAGGCCGTTCCCAGGATAGAGGGGGCTTTCCAATAAGAATTTCTCCTTACTGGCGCGCAATTAGATGACCAAACCTCTCCTTAGACAGAACTTTCTAGACATTGACAACAATGTTATCTAATAATATTATTCAAATAATATGAATTATTGATCTGATAAAGGAAAATACTGTGCAGCAACAATTATTGAAACAACAATAATATAAAATATCAACGCAACAATTATTGAATCAATAAAATAAAATATTGAACAGTAACTACTGTAACAATTATTGAGTAGTGCCTTCTTACGTAAGAATCAATAATTTCAAAAATACTATGCAATACCGTGTGCTACTGTGCAATAACGCGTGTTACTGTATTTTAACCACCGGGTATTCCAACAGTGTTAACGGTAACAACTACGTCGTTATTTGTAAAAACTCAAATTTTTCGTTTTCTTCATCCGACAGTTATTCTGTTATGGGGCCCACAAATGGCTGCGCCGTCGTACGAATATTTCCCGACAGAAAGAATATTCCACGACCAAACGAATATTCCCCGACAACAATGATTATTTTATAACCACTTGCTTATTTTGAAAAAAAATCATATTTCACTCATAACTTTAAACTTTTATCAATTTAACCATTTACTGAATAGTAATTATAAGAAAAATTGAATACTTTTATTTCATAAAATTCGGGGTCTTACAGTAATCATGGCCAAGACAATAAAAGTGGACATTTCAAGAAAAAGGAGATTAAATAATGATGGAAAGACGTCAGCACCAGCACCCGTTATAAAGGAAGGGGAACGACCACCTATCATATGCTTCAAATGCGGAGGGGAGGGACATATCAGTCCAAATTGCACGCAGCAGTCCAAAATGTGTTACAATTATGGAAAAGAAGGTCACCTAACTCGATTTTGTCGTGCAGTGAAGCCAAGTTCAGTTGGGATGGTGACACCAAATGCTGTGTCAGACAAGTCAAAACCAGTAGTTCAAGGGAGAGCGTTTATCGTGACCTCCCAGAAAGTGAGAAACCCGAACGAGGTGATCAGGGGTAAGCTAATCATAAACTCTAGCGAAGTCTATATCTTAGTTGATGCCAGTTCTACCCATTCTTTTATTTCTCCTACTTACGCTCAACGTTTAAATTTGACTCTGGAGAAATTAAACTTTGACTTATCTGTTGAAACTCCGTTGGGAGAAACCTTCATTACATCCACTGTTTATAAGTCTTGTTTGATTCAAATTGGTACCCGCACATTACCTGTCGATCTTATTTCTTTGAAAATACTTGCATTTGATGTGATTCTAGGGATTGATTAGTTAACTACTCATCATGCTAAAATTGATTATTTTCGTAAGGTTGTTAGCTTTCATATTTCTAACCAACCTATTATGCGAATTCAAGCAACCAAACCACTAAAGTCAATCACTGTCATATCAAGTCATAAAATTATTCGTTTATTAAAAAATGGATGTCAAGCTTTCTTAGCCCATGTCACGGATTTAAACAAAAATACGTCAGAATTAAATGATATTTCTATTGTTAAAAAATTTCCTGACGTTATCCCTGAAGATCTTCCTGGCTTACCCCCAGAGCGTGAAATTGAACTTTATATCGACCTTGAACCCGGCACAAAACTCATTTCTAAAGCCCCATATCGAATGGCTCCTATTGAACTTCAGGAGTTAAAAATCCAACTGAAGGAATTGTTAGACGTCGATTTCATTCGTCCTAGTATGTCTCGTTGGGGTGCTCTTGTTCTATTCTTGAAGAAGAAAGATGGGAGTATGTGACTTCGTATTAATTATCGGGAGTTGAACCATGTCACCATAAAAAATAGATACCCGTTGCCTCGTATTGATAACATGTTTGACCAATTGCAAGGTGCCAAATTCTTTTTAAAGATTGATCTTCGTTCCGTATATCATCACTTAAAGATTAAAATCGGTGACATTCCAAAGACTGCTTTCAGAACTCGGTACGGGTATTACAAACTCCTAGTCCTGTCCTTTGGATTAACTAATGCTCATGCTGCCTTCATGGATATGATGAACCGAGTATTCAAGAAATAATTAGATCATTTTGTGGTTGTCTTCATTGATGACATTCTCATATACTCCAAAACCCGTGAAGAACATGAGCAACAGTTGAGGATGATACTCCAAAAGTTTCGTGAAAACAAGTTGTATGCCAATTTAAAGAAATACGAGTTCTAGCTTGAGGAAGTAGGATTCCTTGGGCACGTGATATCAAATCACGGAATATCTGTTGACTCGACAAAGATTGAAGCAATTCAAAGCTGGGAGAAACCTAAGTCAGTGATCGAAGTACGTAATTTTTTGGGCTTTATTGGTTATTATCGGAGATTCGTAGAAGGGTTTTCTTGAATCGCTACTCCATTAACTCAGCTGACTCAGAAAGATATAAAATTCGGTTAGAGCGAGGAATATGGGAAGGGTTTTCAAGAACTCAAGAGGAGACTCATTTTAGCACCTGTTCTGACAATACCATCTGGTTCGGAGGGATTTGTCATCTACAGCGATGCTTCAAGTAGAGGGTTAGGGTGTGTTCTCATACAACATGGAAAAGTCATAACCTATGCCTCACGACAACTCAAAGAATATGAGAAGAATTATCCTACTCATGATCTAGAGTTGGCAGCTGTCGTTTTCACACTAAAAATCTGGAGGCATTACCTGTATGGGGAGAAAGTGGAGATCTACACGGATCATAAAAGCCTCAAATATTTCTTCACCCAAAAGGAGCTCAACATGCGGCAACGACGTTGGCTTGAGCTGTTAAAAGATTACGATTATACAATTCAATACCATCCTGGAAAAATAAACGTGGTAGCTGACGTATTGAGTAGAAGATCATATACGGGTACAAGTGCGATATTGTCAACACAAAGGCCCATTTTATATGACTTGCAAAGGATGGAGATAGAGTAAAAGACACAAGGGACCCACGTGATGATGACAAATATACGAGTAGAACCGACTTTAATCGATAAAGTTAAAGCTTCTCAGCTTGCAGACCCGGAGCTGATGCGTATGAAAAAGAAAGTACATGAAGGTGCTATTCCGAAAGTAAGAATCGATGAAGAAGAATACTTCGAGTCAACTCCAGACTTTGTGTTCCTAATAACCTTAATTTAAAGTATAAAATCATGATGGAGGCGCACAACACACCGTTTGTAATCCATCTTGGAAGTACCAAGATGTATCGTGATCTTCGACATACATTTTGATGGAACAATATGAAAAAAGAAATCGCAGAGTTTATCTCAAGGTGTTTAACGTGTCAACGAGTTAAGACAGAGCATCAAGTGCCAAAAGGTCCATTGCAACTACTTGAAATTCTAGAATGGAAGTGGGATCACATTACCATGGATTTCGTTACTGGTCTTCCAAAGGTTTCTCAAGGCATAGATGCAATTTGGGTCATTGTTGATAGATTGACCAAGTCTGCTCATTTTTTACCTATATGAGAAACTTATACACTTGAACGACTTACTCGCATGTACATAAATGAGATTGTAAGACTGCATGGTATGCTAGTATCCATAGTTTCTGATCGAGACCCAAGATTCAATTCACGATTTTGGGTTAGTTTGCAAAAAGCTATGGGCACGGATTTACGATTTAGTTCGGGATATCATCCTCAAACGGACGGGCAGTCAGAGAGGACTATTCAAACTCTTGAAGATTTATTAAGACTCTGTGTCCCTGACTTTAAGGGAAGTTGGGACAAGTTCTTGTCATTAGTGGAATTCTCCTACAACAACAGTTATCATGCAAGTATTGGCAGGACTCCGTTCGAGGCATTATATGAACGCAAGTGTCATTCTCCAGTATGCTGGGATGAGGTGGGTGAAGCAACGTTGTTGGGACCGAAATTGTTACGGATGAATACGGAGAAGATTCAAATGATCCGACAATGTATAAAAACCTCACAAGATCGACAAAAGAGTTATAATAATCTTCATCGAAGGGACGTGGAATTCAATGTTGGTGATCATGTGTTGTTACGTGTAGCACCATGGAAAGGAGTTACGAGATTTGGAAAAAGAGAAAAACTCAATCCTCGATTCATTGGCCCATTCGAAATCTTCAATCGAGAAGAAACTGTGGCCTATAGACTCGCTTTACCGCCAAGTATGTCTCGTGTTCACAACATTTTTCACATATCCATATTACGTAAATATGTGGAAGACCCGAACTACATTATTGAGTTAGAACTAGATGAAATAGCGGAAGATTTAATATATGAAGAAGTACCTATTAAAATCTTGGATAGGAAGGAACATATTCTACGCTTTAAGGTTATACCTCAAGTTAAAGTTTTGTGAAGAAACCACGATGTTGAGGAAATGACCTAGGAGTTAGAATCTGAAATGAAATCAAGGTATCCTCACCTCTTTGACATACCAGGTACGTACCTAAATTTTGAGGACAAAATTTCATAAGAAGGGGAGGTTGTAAGACCCCAATTTTCATAAATAAAGAATAAATTTTTTTTCGAAATATATTTTTGAAAATTATGGTGTAGATTTAATATAATGTTATAAGTTGTGAGTAATATTTACAAATTTTGCAAAGTATGCAAGTTGTCATAAAATATTCGATTGGTCGGGAAATATTTATTTTAACAGAAAATATTCGTACGACGGCACAATCATTGGTGGACCCCACAACGAAATTATTGTCGGAATGAGAAAACGACAGAAATATTTTTTTATAAAAATAACAGCGAAAGTTTTACCGTTAAACTGTTGAAATACCCGAGATAGAAGTACAGTAATACGCGTGGTTACATAGTAGCACACGGTATTAGTTATTGATGCTTACATGATAAGTCACTTAGTTTTACTCAATTATTGCTACAGTAATTATTGCATAGTATCTCACGTTATTTGATTCAATTATTGTCAATATTTTATATTATTAAATCAATAATTGAGACGACAAAGTTATTCATATTATTATTTGTAATATTTATAATGTCTACAAAGTTCTGTCGAGGAGAGGTTTGGTCACCTAATTACGCGCCAATAGGGAAAAATTCTTATTTAAAAGCCCTCTCTTTCCTAGGAACGATCTGGTTGTTAAATATTGTGAATTATAATAATGATGATAAATGTTGTTAAAAATATTGAGAAAATTTTTATGAAATATTTGCTATAAATTTAGGCGTATTATTTGGACCCCTATTTCTCCATTTTTTAAAATAATTGGTAGAAGATTATTCAGTATTTATATATATAATATTTTTGTTTGAGTGTGATGTGTGTGAGTGTGATGTGTGTGTGATAATGACTAGTGGGGCCCACAAGTGAAGAAAAAATGGGGGGAGGAAGAAAATCTGAAGGAATTCACGGGTGGGAGTTTTTTTCTTATAACATGTGCTTATATATATTTATATTATAAAGTTTTGTTTTACTTGAATATTGTATTCTTAATTTTAAAAAAAATAGACGTCTGTGAATTGCAGGATTTTAGCCCGTAAATTTTCAAATGTTGCGTCCGTAAAAAATTCTTAACAGTACCCCTTCCATTCTACTATAAATAGGATGCTTAGTTAGAATTGAAAATCACACCAGAATCAAAAAATTCTTCTTCTATAATATTGAGCGTATTTCTTTCGAGTTTTAGAAAGCTTTGAGTGTAGAAAACGGTGAAAGTTTTCTTTAAGAATATCCCCGCTATACTAGTCGGAATACTCTTCTTTTTAAGGTAATATTATTTTCTTCCATACTCTATAGTATGTAAGTAATATTATTTTGTTTCGGATTCCAAATTCTATATTCATTTTGTTAAAGTTATGGCTTCTATACTCCATGAAATTAGTAGAATATCCTTGAAATTTGCGCTTCATCCAGTATTTTTTCATGAAAATATTATTCTGAGTATTTTTGATAAATTTTAAGCTTTTCATGCCGAAGTACTATTCACGGGATACTATTTACTCGAGTAATATTCACCCGGAGTACTATTCATGACAAAAATTGATTCCTTTTCGGTCCAAATCATTTTTGATATAATATTATTCTTGAATTTTGTAAGACCCCAACTTTTATAAATAAAGATGAATTTTCTATAAATATCATTTTTGAATACTATGCAGTAAAATTGATATAATGTTATAGTTGTGGGTAATATTTATAAATTTTGCAAAGTACGCAAGTTGTTATATAATATTCGATTGGTCGGGGAATATTCATTTTAGCAGGAAATATTCGTACGATGACACAATCATTGGTGGACCTCACAACAGAATTATTGTCGGATTAATAAAAGGACAAAAATACTTTATGAAAATAACGGCAGAAGTTTTACCATTAATACTGTTGAACTACTCGGTAGTAAAAGTACAGTAATACGCGTGGTTGCATAGTAACACACGGTATTGATTATTGATACTTACGTGATAAGTCACTCAGTTTTATTTTATTTGTATTATTAATGTAATAAAACAGAAAAGTTTTTTATATAAAACAAAATACTTTTATAAAGTTATTTATTTTATTAGGCTAATAGTAAAATCTTTTTATATAAAACAAAATACTTTTATAAAGTTATCTGTTTTATTAGACAATAATTAGAATATGTTATATTTTATTATGCATAGTATTTGCATAGTGCCTGTATAGTGTTTGCATAGTAAAATTTTTTATAAAGTTATTCGTTTTATTAGATTATAAATAGAATATATTATATTTTATTTAAAAGATTTTGCTTTAAATATAGACCGTCGGATTAAGGTAAATCAATCTAGACCGTTCACGAGTTAGTTACTATACAGTCCATTTTTCTATAAATAGAAGCTCATTCCTTCATTATTTTCTTACGAAATCACTGAAACTCTAGATAAAGAAACTATACAGAGAAAGAAGAAAAGTATTCTGCTACTTCACTACTCCGATATCAAGTTTCTTTTACGGTAAGGGGTATTATTTGTTATACTCGGTATTCTTTCTTTCTTATTCATGAAGAGAACTTCTGTTATTCTATTCTTTATTATTCTGTTGGAATAACCTGTATACGCGGGCTACCCTATACTTGGTGAAATTCTTCTATTATTACATTTTTATTATTCTGTTAGAACATCCTGTCTGTGCTTTACGCCAGACCTGGTTCTATTATTTATTATTCTATCGGAATATCCTGTCTGTGCGTTTACGCCGGACCTGGTTCTATTATTTATTATTCTGTCAGAATATCCTGTCAGTGCTTTACGTCGGACCTGGTTCCATTATTTATTATTCTGTCGGAATATCCTGTCTGTGCGTTTACGCCGGACCTGGTTCTATTTTTTATTATTCTGTCGGAAATCCTGTCGGTGCGTTTACGCATGACCTGGTTCCATTATTTATTTTCCTGTTGGAATAACCTGTCTGTGCGGTCTATCACATGCATTGTGATTTCTTTTGTTATTCCATTCTTTATTATATTCAGTTGGTTAAAGTTTTGACTTTTATACTCCATGAAATTCGTGAAATATCCTTGATATTTACGCTTCATCCAGTATCTTTTCATGAAAATATTCTTCCGAGCATTCTTGAATTTTACTTCACAAAGCAGTATCATGTTGACAATTTGGACGTTATTGGTTCCTGGATAAATTAATTCTTAAATTTGTTTTATTGAATTCTTATATCATTGTCATCATCCTCATGTTTATATTCTGTTGAAAGTCATCTGTGGCCTGTAGTACATAGATGGACTTTGTATGATTATAACCAGGGATTATTCGGTATAATCATGACCGTAATGTTACAAATGATGTGGTAAAAGTCCTCATTGGCCCGTAGTGCATTGATGGACAGCTGTTGGCATGATCATGACCATTGATGAATATACGAATATCCTTGGCTGTGATGCATGGATAATTTGTGGTTGTGATACTAATAAATATTCTTGGCCTTAGTGCAGGGTGAATTATTTATTAAGCTGAGTCTCAGCGATAAAAGTCATGAAAAACCTTTTAAATCATAAAAGATAGTAGATTTTATTCTCTACTTGACTCTTTTAATGGATTGATTGATCTGCTACAGTTAAACTTGATGTCTATTGTATTTTATCAGTTTAACATTGTTGAAGACTAATGATAATTTATTTTGCACTATCTTAGTCATAATATTTCTTACTGGGCTAGTTGAGCTCACCCTTTCTTTCACTGTTCTCTTCAGGAAATGAGAATATAGCTGGGACGAGTCGGGGAAAGGAGTGATGGACCAGATGATAGTATTAGTAGTCCTCACTATTCTATGAAATAGTGTGACAATAAATGTAATGAGGACTTTTTCTGAGAGTGGATATTGTCTAGAAAATAGTATTTGTATTAAAACTCACAGCTCTCTTGTTATATATTAAAGATTGTATTTATATTCTGTACCATGTATTAACGACTCAGAATAGGTGATGTATACCTATTTTTGGGGCGTCACAGTTGGTATCAGAGCTTAGGGATATGATCCCTGGCTAAGATGTCAGACTAAAACTAGGAGGGGAGAGACGGGGAATTCCTTCGCCAGTATGACCTACCTAAGTTTATTTGGTATATAATTGGTCGGTCGAAGTATAGAGATAATATGTGATATGTTATCTAACCCTTGTTTTGTGGCAGTATTTGAAAATGACATTCGAGAATGTTGAGAATAGCAACGGAGCACAGGCGACCGTTGATTCACCACATATCAATAATCAGGATAATGTGCATCAGGAAGGCGCTAATCCTCATGCAAACAACAACACTGACCAAATGATGAATGATGGAATGTTCAGAGGCTTTATGCAATTCATGCAACAGCAGGCGAGAGCGGCTCCTGTCCAAAATATAGGTGAAAACACTGAAAACTCTCGGACGGTCACCGCTAAACAGTTAAAGGAGCTGGGACTACCGGAGTTTATTGGAGAACCAAAACCACTTAAGGCGAAAACGTAGATAAAGCAGATCACCAAGATATTTGATGTCTTGGGATGCGCCGAAGAGCAAAAAGTTCCCTTTGCCACCTTTATGTTGCGAGGAGAGGCAGATTACTGGTGGGAATCGGTAAACCGTACTCAACCTGCTGCACTGAAGATGTCTTAGGAGAAGTTCCAAGAACTGTTCAATGACAAGTACTTTCCTAAATATATTCGTCACATGAAGGAGGTAGAGTTTATTAAGTTGGAGCAGAATAATATGACCGTGTCGCAGTACGAAGCTAAGTTTGCCGAGCTGTCCTGGTTTACGTCCCACTTGGTGGATAATGAAGAGAGAATGACGCGGATGTTTTTAAGAGATTTGAAGCCGGAGATACGTCAACATCTTATTTCTCATAAACTGTATTTGTATTCAGATGTTGTAAATAGGGCACAGTTAGTGGAGCGCGATAACGAGTCAATGCAACCAAAAGAGAGCAACAGGCAAAATGATAATTCCAGTGAAAGCAGTCATCGAAGCGGTGACAACAAGCGTGGAAGGAATCAGCAGGCCAGAAATGGTAACCACTTCGGTGGTAATCATGGCCAAAATAATATGAATGGACATTTCAAGAAGAGGAGATTCAACAATGATGGAAAGATGTCAGCACCAGCACCCGTGGTTAAGGAAGGAGAACGACCACCGATCATATGCTTCAAATGCGGAGGGGTAGGACACATCAGTCCAAACTACGCGATGCCGTTCAAAGCATGTTATAATTGTAGAATAGAAGGTCACCTAGACAGATTTTGTCGTTCACCGAAGACAAGTTCAGTTAGGATGGAGGCACCAAAGGACGTCCCATAAAAGTCAAAATCGATAGTGCAAGGGAGAGCGTTTGTTGTGACCTTCCAGAAAGCAAGGAACCCGAACGAGGTCATCACGGGTAAGCTTATCATAAACTATATCGAAGTCTATACCTTATTTGATATTGGTTCTACCCATTCTTTTATTTCTCCTATTTGCACTCAACGATTAAATTTGACTCCGGAGAAATTAGACTTTGACTTATCTGTAGAAACTCTGTTGGGAGAAACCTTCATTACATCCACTGTTTATAAGTCTTGTTTGGTTCAAATCGGTACCCTCACATTACCTGTCGATCTTATTTCATTGAAAATACTTGCATTTGATTTAATTCTAGGGATTGATTGGTTAACTACTCATCATGCAAAAATTGATTGTTTTCGTAAGGTTGTTAGCTTCCATATTCCTAATCAACCTATTATGTGAATTCAAACAACCAAATCATTAAAATTAATCGCTGTCATCTCAAGCCATAAAGCTATTCGTTTATTGAAAAATGGATGTCAAGCTTTCTTAGCTCATGTCACGGATCTAAACAAAAATACTTCAGTTTTGAATGATATTTCTATTGTTAATGAATTTCCTGACGTATTCCCTGAAGACCTTCCTGGCCTACCCCCAGAGCGTGAAATTGAATTTTGTATCGACCTTGAACCCGGTACAAAACCCATTTCCAAAGCCCCATATCGAATGGCTCCTATTGAACTTCAGGAGTTAAAGACCCAACTGCAGGAATTATTAGACATTGGCTTTATTCGTCCTAGTACTTCTCCTTGGGGTACTCCTGTTCTATTCGTGAAGAAGAAAGATGGGAGTATGCGACTTTGTATTAATTATCGGGAGTTGAATCATGTCACCATCACAAATAGGTACCCATTGCCACGAATTGATGACCTGTTTGACCAGTTGCAAAGAGCACAATTCTTTTCAAAAATCGATCTTCGTTCTGGATATCATTAGCTGAAGGTTAGAACTGAGGATATTCCAAAGACTGCCTTCAGAACTCGGTACGGGCATTATGAATTCTTAGTCATGTCTTTTGGATTGACTAATGCTCCTGCTGCCTTCATGGATATGATGAACCGAGTATTCAAGGAATATTTAGATCACTTTGTGGTCGTCTTTATTGATGACATCCTTATTTATTCCAAAAGCCGTGAAGATTATGAGCAACACTTGAGGCTGACACTCCAAAAGCTTCGTGAATACAAGCTTTATGCCAAGTTGAAGAAATACGAGTTCTGACTTGAGGAAGTAGCATTCCTTGGGCACGTACTATCAAGTCATGGAATATCTGTTGACCCGGCAAAGATTGAAGCAATTCAAAGCTGGGAGAAACCTAAATCAGTGACCGAAGTACGTAGCTTTCTCGGTTTAGCTGGTTATTACCGGAGATTCGTGAAAGGATTTTCTCGAATCGCTACTCCATTAACTCAGCTGACTCGGAAAGATACAAAGTTCGGTTGGAGCGAAGAATGTGAGAAGAGTTTTCAAGAACTCAAGAGGAGACTCATTTTAGCACCTGTTATGACAATACCATCTGGCTCGGAGGGATTTATCATCTACGGTGATGCTTCGGGCAAAGGGTTGGGATGTGTTCTCATGCAACATGGGAAAGTCATAGCTTATGCCTCAAGACAACTCAAAGAATATGAGAGAAATTATCCTACTCATGATCTAGAGTTGGCAGCTGTTGTCTTCGTACTTAAAATTTGGAGGCATTACTTGTATGGAGAGAAAGTGGAGATCTTTACGGATCATAAAAGCCTCAAATATTTCTTCACTCAAAAGGAACTCAACATGCGACAACGACGTTGGCTGGAACGGTTGAAAGATTATGATCATACCATCCAATACCATCCTGGAAAAGCGAACGTGATAGCTGATGCATTGAGTAGAAGATCATATGCAAGTATGAGTGCGATATTATCAACGCAAAGGCCCATTTTGTGTGACTTGCAAAGGATGGAGATAGAGTTAAAGACTCCAGGGACCCATGTGATGATGGCGAATATACGAGTAGAACCGACTTTAATCGATAAAGTTAAAGTTGCTCAAGCTACAGACCTAGAGCTGATGCGTATGAGGAAGAAAGTGCAAGAAGGTGCTATGCCAAAAGCAAGAATCGATGAAGAAGGAATACTTTGAGTCAACTCCAGACTTTGTGTTCCTAACGACCCTGATTTAAAATATAAAATCATAATGGAGGTGCACAACACACAGTTTGCAATCCATCCTGGGAGTACTAAAATGTATCGTGATCTTCGTCATACATTTTGGTGGAGCAATATGAAGAGAGAGATAGCGCTGTTTATCTCAAGGTGTCTAACTTGTCAACGAGTCAAAGAGGAGCATCAAGTACCAAAAGGTCCATTGCAACCACTTGAAATTCCAGAATGGAAGTGGGAGCACATTACCATAGATTTCGTTACTGGTCTTCCCAAGGTTTTTCAAGGCATTGATGCAATTTGGGTTATTGTTGATAGATTGACCAAGTTTGCTCATTTCTTACCAATACGAGAAACTTATACACTTGAACGTCTTGCTCGTATTTATATAAACGAGATTGTAAGACTGCATGGTATGCCAGTATCCATAGTTTTTGATCGAGACACAAGATTCACTTTACGATTTTGGGTTAGTTTGCAAAAAGCTATGGGCACGGATTTACGATTTAGTTCGGCATATCATCCCCAGACGGACGGACAATCAGAGAGGACTATTCAAACTCTTGAAGATTTATTAAGACTCTGTGTCCTTGACTTCAAGGGAAGTTGGGATAAGTTCTTACCATTGGTGGAGTTTTCCTACAACAATAGCTCCATTCGAGGCGTTGTATAGAAGAAAGTGTCGTTCTCCAGTATGCTGGGATGAGGTGGGTGAAGCAACGTTGTTGGGACTGGAGTTGGTAGGTATGACTATGGAAAAGATTCAAACGATACAGCAACGTATAAACACCTCACAAGATCGACAAAAGAGTTATGCTGATCTTCATCAAAAAGACGTGAAATTTGATATAGGAGATCATGTGTTGTTACGAGCTGCTCCGTGGAAAGGAGTTACGAGATTTGGAAAGAGAGGAAAGCACAATCCTCGATTCATTGGCCCATTTTTAATCCTCGATCGAGTAGGAACTATGGCCTATAGACTCGCTTTATCGCCAAGTATGTCTCGTGTTCGTAATGTTTTTCACATATCCATATTACGTAAATATGTGGAAGACCCGAACCACATTATTGAGTTAGAACCGGACGAAATAGTAGAAGATTTAACGTATGAAGAGGTTCCTGTTCAAATCTTGGATAAGAAAGAACATATTCTACGCTCCAATGTTATATCTCAAGTCAAAGTTTTGTGGAGAAACCACGATGTTGAGGAAATGACCTGGGAGTTAGAATCTGAAATGAAGTCAAGGTGTCCCTACCTTTTCGATATACCAGGTACGTAACCTAATTTCGAGGGCAAAATTTCATAAGAAGGGGAGGTTGTAAGACCCCAACTTTTATAAATAAAGATGAATTTTCTATAAATATCATTTTTGAATACTATGGAGTGAAATTGATATAATGTTATAGTTGTGGGTAATATTTATAAATTTTGTAAAATACGCAAGTTGCTATATAATATTCGATTGGTCGGAGAATATTCGTTTTAGCAGGGAATATTTGTACGACGACACAATCATTGATGGACCCACAACAGAATTATTGTCGGATTGAGAAAATGACAAAAATACTTTATAAAAATAACGGTGGAAGTTTTACCATTAATACTGTTGAACTACTCGGTAGTAAAAGTACAGTAATACGCGTGGTTGCATAGTAGCACACGGTATTGATTATTGACGCCTACGTGATAAGTCACTCAGTTTTGTTTTATTGGTATTATTAATGTAATAAAATAGAAAAGCTTTTTATATAAAACAGAATACTTTTATAAAGCTATTCGTTTTATTAGGCTGATAGTAAAAAAATTTTATACAAAACAGAATACTTTTATAAAGTTATATGTTTTATTAGACAATAATTAGAATATATTATATTTTATTATGCATAGTGTCTGTATAGTATTTGCATAGTAAAATTTTTTATAAAGTTATTCGTTTTATTAGATTATAAATAGAATATATTATATTTTATTTAAAAGATTTTGCTTTAAATATAGACCGTCAGATTAAGGTAATCAATCTAGACCGTTCATGAGTTAGTTACTATGCAGTCTATTTTTCTATGAATAGAAGCTCATTCTTTCATTATTTTCTTACGAATTCACTGAAACTCTAGATAGAGAAACTATAGAGAGAAAGAAGAAAAGTATTCTGCTACTTCACTACACCGATATCAAGTTTCTTTTACGGTAAGGGGGTATTACTTGTTGTACTCGGTATTCTTTCTTTCTTATTCATGAAGAGAACTTCTATTATTCCATTCTTTATTATTCTGTTGGAATAACCTGTGTGACGCCCCCAAAATTAGGTATACATCACCTATCTTGAGTCGCTAGATACATGGTACAGAATTCAAATACAACTTAATAATATAACTGTCATGTACAATACGACAAAATATAAACTGTGAGTTTGAATACAAATATTATCTTCTAGAGAGTATCCATACTCAAAAGGAGTCCTCATTATAATTATTATCACACTATTACATAGAATAGTGAGGACTAATAATGCTATCATCTGGTCCATCACTCCGTTTTCTGACTCGTCCCAACTATATTCTCATTTCTTTAAGAGAACAGTGAAAGAAAGGGTGAGCTCAACTAGCCCAGTAAGAAATATTATGACTAAGATAATGAAGAATACATTATCATTAGTCTTCAATAATGTTAAACTGATAAAATACAATAGACGTCAAGTTTAACTGCAGCGAAACCAGCAATCCATTAAAAGAGTCAAGTAGAGAATAAAATCTACTATCTTTTATGATTTAAAAGGTTTTTCATGACTTTTATCGCTGGGACTCAGCTTAATAAATAATCCACATCATCGAATCACCCCTGCACTACGGCCAAGGATATTCTTTAGTATCACGACCACGAATTATCCATGCACTACGGCTAAAGATAATCATGTTTTCATCAATGGTCCTGATCATGCCATAAAATAATTCATTTTTGCACTACGGCCAAAGAGAATCTATAGCCATAATCATACCAAAAACTGTCCATCAATGCACTACGGGCCAATAAGGACTTTTTTCACATCATTTATAACATTACGGTCATGATTACACCGAATAATCCCTGGTCATAATCATACCAAGTCCATCTATGCACTACAGGCCATAGATGACTTTTAACAAAATATAAACATGAGGATGATGACAATGATATAAGAATTCAATAAAATAAGTTCAAGAATTAATTTATCTAGGAACTGATAACGTCAAAATTGTCAACATGATACTGCTTTGTAGAGTAAAATTCAAGAATGCTCAGAAGAATATTTCCATGAAAAGATATTGGATGAAGCGCAAATATCAAGGATATTCCACTAATTTCATGGAGTATAGAAGTCAAAGTTTTAACCAACTGAGTATAATAAAGAATGGAATAACAAAAGAAATCACCATGCATGTGATAGACCGCACAGATAGGTTATTCCAACAGAAAAATAAATAGTGAAACCAGGTCATGCGTAAATGCACTGACAGGATATTCCGACAGAATAATAAATAATGAAACCAGGTCCGGCGTAAACGCACAGACAGGATATGTCGACAGAATAATAAATAATGGAACCAGGTCCGGCGTAAAGCACAGACATGATATTTCGTCAGAATAATAAATAATGGAACCAGGTCCGGCGTAAAGCACAAACAGGATGTTCCAACAGAATAATAAAAACGTAATAACAGAAGAATTTCACCAAGTATAGGGTAGCCCGCGTATACAGGTTATTCCAACAGAATAATAAAGAATAGAATAACAGAAGTTCTCTTCATGAATAAGAAAGAAAGAATATCCTTTACGAGTACAACAAATAATATCCCTTACCGTAAAAAAAACTTGATATCGGAGTAGTGAAGTAGCAGAATACTTTTGTAAGACCCCAACTTTTATAAATAAAGATGAATTTTCTATAAATATCATTTTTGAATATTATGGTGTTAATTTGATATAATGTTATAGTTGTGGGTAATATTTATAAATTTTGCAAAGTACGCAAGTTGTTATATAATATTCGATTGGTCAGGGAATATTCGTTTTAACAGGGAATATTCGTACAACGGCACAATCATTGGTGAACCCCACAACGGAATTATTGTCGGATTGAGAAAACGACAAAAATACTTTATGAAAATAACGGCGGAAGCTTTACCGTTAACTGTTGAAACACCCGGTGTTAAAAGTATAGTAATACGCGTGGTTGCATAGTAGCACACGGTATTGATTATTGATGCTTACGTGAGGAGTTACTCAGTTTTATTTATTATTTGGATCCCTATTTACTCATTTTTCATAATTATCGGAAGAAAGTCATAACGTGTATATATATATATATATATATATATGTGTGTGTGTGTGTGTGTGTGTGTGTGTATATATTTGACAGGTGTGTGTGTTTTCGTGTATGTGTGTGTGATAGGGATTTTGGTGGGTGGTGGTGAGTATTTTATATTTGTAGGACATGAATTGATTTTGGTGGGGGAAATGATGTTACGGGAAGGTGGAGTCTAAAATAGGGAGATATATATATATATATATATATATATATATATATATATATATATATATATATATATATATATATATATATATATATATATATAAGTTGTCGTTGAATTAAAGGATTTCACATATGGGATAATTACGTTGCGTCTGAAAACAAAAGAAGAAAGATTATCTTTCGTCCGTGACTCTGCAAAATTATTTCGTTCATGAACAGTGCCCTTCCATTTTTCTATAAATAGCAGCTCATTCCTTCATTATTTCTTACGAATTCACTGAACTCTAGAGAGAGAAACTATAGAGAGAAACTATAGAGAGAGAGAAGAAGAGTATTCTGCTACTTAACTACTTCCTTATTTCAGCTCTTCTTTAAAATGGTAAGGGGTGTTATTCTTTCTTATTCATGAAGAGAACTGTTGTTATTCCATTTCTTATTATTCTATTGGAATAACCTGTATACGCGGTCTACCCTATACTTGGTGACATTCTTCTATTATTCTGTTGGAACATCCTGTCTGTGTGTTTTACACCGGACCTGGTTCCGTTTTTATTATTATTCTGTTGGAACATCCTGTCTGTGTGTTTTACACCGGACCTGGTTCCGTCTTGTTATTATTCTGTTGGAATATCCTGTCTGTGCGTTTACGCCGGACCTGGTTCCATTATTTATTATTCTGTCAGAATATCCTGTCTGAGCATTTACGCCGGACCTGGTTCCATTATTTATTATTCTGTCGGAATATCCTGTCTGTGCGTTTACGCCGGACCTGGTTCCATTATTTATTATTCTGTTGGAATAACCTGTCTGTGCGGTCTATCGCATGCATGGTGATTTCTTTTGTTATTCCATTTTTTATTATACTCAGTTGGTTAAGTTTTGACTTCTATACTCCATGAAATTTGTGGAATATCCTTGACATTTGTGCTTCATCTAGTATCTATTCATGAAAATATTCTCCTGATCATTCTTGAATTTTACTCCACAAAGTAGTATCATGTTGACAATTTGGACGTTGTTAATTCTTAGATAAATTAATTCTTGAACTTGTTTTATTGAATTCTTATATCATTGTCATCATCCTCATGTTTATATTCTATTGAAAGTCATCTGTGTCCTGTAGTGCATAGATGGACTTGGTATGATTATGACCAGGGATTATTCGGTGTAATCATGACCGTAATGTTACGAATGATGTGGTAAAAATTCTCATTGGCCCGTAGTGCATTGATGGATAGTTGTTGGCATAATCATGACCATTAATGAATATACGAATATCCTTGGCCGTAGTGCAGGGGTGATTCGATGATGTGGATTATTTTATTAAGCTGAGTCCCAGCGATCACAGTGTTGGAAAATCTTTTAAATCATAAAAGATAGTATAGTTTATTTTCTACTTGATTCTCTTAATGGATTGCTTGTTCCGTTACAGTTAAACTTGATGTCTATTATATTTTATCAGTTTAACATTGTTGAAGGCTAATGATAATTTATTCTGCATTATCTTAGTCATAATATTTCTTACTGGGCTAGTTGAGCTCACCCTTTCTTTCACTATTCTCTTCAGGAAATGAGAACGTAGCCGGGGCAAGTCGGGGAACGGAGTGATGGTCCGAATGATAGTATTAGTTAGTAGTCCTCACTATTCTATGTAATGGTGTGTTAATAAATGTAACGAGGACTCCTTTTGAGTATGAATACTCTCTAGAAGATAATATTTGTATTCAAACTCACAGTTTATGTTTTGTCGTATTATACACGACAGTTGTATTAGTAAGTTGTATTTGTATTCTGTACTATGTATCTGACGACCCAAGATGGGTGATGTATACCTAATTTTGGGGGCGTCACAGTTGGTATCAGAGCTTAGGGATATGATCCCTGGCTAAGATGTGAGAATAGAACTAGGAGGGGAGAGACGGGGAATTCCTTCGCTAGTATGACCTACCTAAGTTTATTTGTTATTTAATTGGTTGGTCAGAGTATACTGATAATATGTGACATGTTAATTAACCCTTGTTTTGTGGCAGTATTTGAAAATGGCAGCTGGAAATGTCAACAATGGAGTGAATGAGACCGTGGCACCTCTAATCACCAGCCAAGATAATGTAATATCAGGCGAAGAAGAAATTAGAGATATCTACGTGATAAGTGAAGAACTAATAGTTGCACCCGAGCTAGTGGCAGAGGTATCAGCTGAGAGTGAGGAAGAAGAGGAACCTGAGGAGAATTGGTTAGAAGAAATCTATGATCAAAACTTAGAATTACAAAATCGTGTTCATGAGTTAGAAGAGCAGGCTGAAGAACGGCAGGCGGTCATGGAGCAAAGAGATGTAACGATTCAAAATTGTGTTACCCGATATGTGATGCTCGAACAAAATCACGCTTTGGCAGAGTGTAAGATATTAAAGTTAGAATCTGAGAATTTAAATATCAAGGATCAGCTGAAAGAAGAAACAACTGAACGAGCGAGAATGCAGGATGCGTGGGTAAAAGCCGCACGACGTGTTGATATTGTAGAAAGAGATGTCCGATCCAAAAAGGCTAAAATAGATGATATACATTTCTCTTTTTGGACAGCAATTGGGAGAACCCAACATCGAGTTTTGAATTACCCTGTACAGAGCGGTCAATCTGAACTCGATATGGATCGAAGATTGATGATTCAGATCATGAAGCAGGAGTACGATGAAGCAGTTGAGGGTGGAATATGCCCTATATTAAAGTCAATTCCAACGATAGAGATGACATCAAATGCTACCCCAGACAAGTCAAAGCCGGGTAGTTCAAGGGAGAGCGGTTGTCATGACTTCCCAATAAGTGAGGAACCCAAATGAAGTTATTGTAGGTAAGCTAATCATAAACCCTTGCAAAGTTGTACCCTATTCGATACTGGTTCTACCCACTCTTGTATTTCACCTAGTTGTGTTCAACGTTTAAACTTAGCCTTTAAAAAAAAAATTATTAGACTTGACTTATCTGTTAAAACTCTGTTAGGAGAAACCTTCGTTAACTCCACTATTTATAAATCTTGTTTGATTCAAATCGACACTTTCACGTTACCTGTCGATATGTGATTTTTGGAAACGATTGGTTAACTACTCATTATGTTTTTCGTAAGGTTGTTAATTTTCATATTCCTAACCAACCTGTTATGCGAATTCAAGCAACCAAATCACTAAAGTCAATCATTATCATATCAAGCCATAAGCAAAGATCCCCGTTCCTTTCGTTGTTGACTTCCTGGTGTGGAATGCACCGAAGCCAGACTTTCCGTAGAAGACGTTGTAAATGGTGATGGCAAGCTGATAGGTATCAATGTGACGTGTTATCCAAGTCTGGGATGAGAGTCACAGTTTTGAATGATATTTCTATTGTTAATAAATTTCCTGACGTATCTTTGAAGATTTCCTAGCCTACCCCTAGAGCGTGAAATCGAATTTTGTATTGACCCCAATACAAAACCCATTTCTTAAATCCTCAAATATTTCTTTACTTAAAACGAACGTATCAGGCGCCAAAGACGTTGGCTCGAGCTGCTAAAGATTACGATCGTACCATTTAA